>JARYGA010041595.1:0-36402 GCA_030545235.1 Helianthus tuberosus
GGCTACGTGATCGTAATTAGGTAGGTGTTAATCCCTCAAAAGGGCACCTCCTAAGAATAACGTTTGCTTGGTCATTTGACGAGTCAACATGTTAATATTTTAAAAGACAACGGGTCAGTTTTTGAAATATTTATAAACTGAGTTTAAACATGTTTTAAAATATGTTTTAAAACTTAAATAACTTGGTAATAATTATAAGAACATGTGTAAACATGTTCGGCTCGTCAATTCCAGTTTTAGGGTCGGTTCGCAACCGAAAGTCGTGAAGTTTGACTTCTGCATTGACTTTCGATTATGAACTGAATTAGATTAGTTTACTACTGATTTTAGGTTCCGTTATGATCATAATATAATGTAGCATAACCCTAAAAGGGCACCTCCTAAGAATCACGTTTGCTTGGTCATTTGACGAGTCAACATGTTAATATTTTAAAAGTCAACGGGCCAGTTTTTGAAATATTCATAAACTGAGTTTAAACATGTTTTAAAATATGTTATAAAACTTAAATAAATTGGTAATAATTATAAGAACATGTGTAAACATGTTCGGCTCGTCAATTCCAGTTTTAGGGTCGGTTCGCAACAGAAAGTCGTGAGGTTTGACTTCTGCGTTGACTATCGATTATAACCGAATTAGATTAGTTTACTACTGATTTTAGGTTCCGTTATGATCGTATATAATATAGCATAACCCCATAAGGTTATATTACACGATCATACTAGAAATCTGAGTTTTTGCGCATGTTCCGTTAATATGTCGTACTTTGACTATTATACCATTTTTAGCAAAGATAAGGTTTTAGACACCAATAAGGTTTCAAACAACTTAGGTACTGATATGTTAACATGTTTAACATATTTCGATGTTAAGAACCTGAACATAAACTGAGTTTGTGTGAAATATCGTAATTTATGTTTTAAATTGACCAAAATGCCCTTTAGGCGCATAGATCGGTTTTAAGCATAATTTTTTTCATAACAAACTCATTGCTTACTGATGTAATATCATAATTGGGATAATTTGGGATGTCCGTTCAGTTTACAAACTGAGTTTTCGCATACGTTCTTGAATTATGTTCTTAAATGATGATAATGCCCTTTTTGCACCTAAAATGATTTAAAAGCATAATTTTCCTAAAAAACCTATTGAACACTGATATGTTATATTAATTAACATATTTAGATCATATAAACCTGGTCAAAACATCAGTTTCCCTTAAACATCGCACATATCATCATTTAACGACTTTAACGTCGTTTTGGCGCGTAATATGGTTTTAAACCATAACTGCCAACCAAGAATTATTACCTACTGATTTTATAAATCATTTTAAATACTTTTATAGTAGGTATATGTTATTAACTCAGATTCCCAAATTAGCCTTCAAAACTATGTGTGAAATTACCAAAAAGCCCCTACGGAGCATAGTTTGGTTTTAAACTATAAAAACACATATGTTTGATATCATACTGATATTACATCATAAATATGGTGTTTTCACAGAATGTTTATGATCGTAACATCAGATTGTATGCAAGTTCCTTTTATACGTCGTAAAATGACCAAAACACCCTTATGAGACATAGTTTGATTTTAAAACCTTAACGAGCATACAAGTTGATATCCTACAGATATTATAACTTGTTTAAAGTATATTGGCATATGGAACTTATTCATGAGTTATCAGGTTACTCATTATCGCTTATACGCGTACGGTTAAACTTACGTAACTAGTTTATGTAAGTTTACTGAAACGAGTTAAATCTTATCATTTTTACTTCAAAATCTAGAATGTATTTAGGTTACCCATATTATACAAGTCTTCATACTTGCTGGGTCTAAATTAAATTCTATTCCAGTCATTGCTTAATCTAGCGTATCGTACCATTTCTAATACTTTAAGTTAGCCGGTCTAGGTCTATGACCTAAATAAGACCCGTTAGCATTCTAAATTGGTTATATATTACCATCATTCCAGACTAGAGCCTCCGGGTAAAAGCTATCTGCATTTAATTAGATTGGATACGGTTGAGTTATATAAATCTTGCTGTAAATAGAGTAGTAGCTCAGGTAAATACTTTTAACTTATTCTCCCTTATACGGGCTTGGGATACTGTAAAATATTACCGCTTGGTCGGGTATGGGATCACTTGATCGGATTGTGACTAACAAATCCACATACCCCGTTTTAATCCGTATTATTTGATAACATAAACGTTGGGGGTTAATGCGACCGTGTCCTGGATATCCTCGGCTCATTTAATTGCGAATGGCCATGACTTAAGCATGGGGTGTAGGCATACAGCTGACAGATGCCAAAAATGCAAATTACCCACAAGTTGGGGATAACTCCTCTGTGGGTTTTATAAGTGGTGTGTTGGTTAATCATGTCTCGGCTTCTATACCGGGCCCTAAATGTACGACAAATATGTAAATCTGTATATAAGATTATAAATATAATTATCCCAAGTTATAAAATAATTTTCGTGCCTTGTGCACTTAAACCAATTTTAATAAACATTTTCAAATGAGCCAGTTAATTGTATTTACCAATGTAAACTGACGTATTTTCAAAAGACTAAGTGACAGATACTATACGCAAATAGGCTGGGAGCTGCTTGGTGTCAATAAAGGATCTTGCAAATCCTTAGGATGCCCTAAAGTCTGCTAAACTTCATTTTGTACCTTTTATAATGATCCGCCTTTGGATTTAATATTACAAGCTCGTATGTAATTATCATTTCGGTATTTTCAAACAATTGGGTTTGTAATAATATTTTATATTCCAAGACTTCCGCTGTGCTATTCTTTGTATGTTTGACCATGACGATACCAATCCTACGTCACGATACTCCCCCACCGGGCCCAACAGGCTGAGCTGTAAATATCGGGGTGTGACAGGTAGCCGCCTAGTTATTAAATGCAGCATCAAAGCATCTCACAAACAGGGGCTTAAACTCTGCCACACGCTTCTAATGAAAGATAATGCATTCAATGAAGAGTAAGAAAAGGATAAGGAAATCTTGAGTGGTTAATACCATTTATGGTAAAACTATCACTTTCGCCTATATAAATTAACAAACTCCTGAAGACTTTCTTCATCACAACTACCACTTCAAATATTTTTCAGAAAATCTGACTCTCAAAACTCCAATGGCAGCCAAAATCAAAACTGAGCACTTTCCTCTTACCCTTCACACCACTCATAACCTAAGACCGAGGTCCAGGCTTGAAGGCCCTGCATGGGAGAATTGCAGACTGGTGTACAACATGTTGAAGCTAAGACCTTTGGGCCATGCCATATCAACACACATCACGATCTACCCCACACTAATTTAAGAGTTCTGGTGGAGGGCAGAGACCATCTACAGAGGCACAAGGATGTGGATAAAAAGCACGGTGATGAATAGGTAATCATTCTAAGCGAGGAAACTTTTAGAGTTGCCCTCCAGTTGAATGATGACATAGAAGCCACCTTCTTCACAAGAGAAACACAGGAAGAAACATTGAAGGAAATGGGTTATAATACACCCAACCGTTCGCGGCAGATTAGCATATCTGGTTTTATCCTACCATACCAGTATCTGGTAACACAGCTCGGTGTATGCTTTTCTCAAGGAAGATTGGACACTTCAATGAGCTGTCTTACAGGCTGATGGAAGTGGTGCATGCAGTTGTACAAGATAAACCCTACAACTTCTCCAAATTTCTCATGAGAGATTTGGAGGCAGACATGCATACTCGTCAACCTTTCCTAATCTATCCTCGTTTTGTGACGAAGGTGATTACAAGCCAACAGGACTTTAGAGGAGTAACAAACTGGTACCCAAGGGCCCAGGTTGTTCTACAAGAAGACTTGAATGTTCCCTCCTTGGTGCCAACAAACAATCACTCTAGACATACAACATATATGTGGTTGTATGCCACTCTTGTTTATGATGACTAGTTTTTATTTTTTCTTTTGCGTAAGTTTTTTTTAAATGGTATATATTTTCTTTGTTTTAAAGAAAAACACTATGATAGATCTAAGGGGAAGTAAATGGCATATCTGATAAAATATCTGATAAAATCATGAAAGATCTGATGAAATATAAAGAAATCTGGTAAAAATCAGAAAATCTGATGAATCTGATAAACTTATCAGAAAATTTGATGATTCACCATAAAATATGATAACTCATCAGAAAATCTGTGAAATAACCAGAAAGTCTAATAACTTAATAGAAAAATCAGAAGAAATATCATATATATAATTGCTTAAAACCATATTTAAAACAATGACAAGAAAACCTTTGACAAAGTAGGAAAAGATTCATAAAAGTTCCTGTAAAAGTTGAAAATTTTTCTGGATAGTCAATCTTCAAAGAATGAAACAAAAATGATGATGAAGTGATGTGAATTTAAAAAAAAATATTTTCACAGCAACATTCCTTGAATCAGAACAAAGATTTGAGGTTCAGAAATGCTATGTAAGTAATATCTTCAAAACTCTACTCATTCCCTCTTATCTCAAAAAAAAAAAAAAAATCTGATTCAATTTCTAAATATGAATCCGATGAATTCTAATGAAGTATAAAGAAAACTCCAACACTCAAAAGATAAATTAAGGATTTTTTGATACACATATTGGTGTTCATCACTAGTGAAGACCCTAAAACATTCAAATATGTATGAGCTGACAGCACACTTGTGGAGAGACATCTTCATTGTAATTACACCGGAGAAAATAAGGTAATGCCTGGAGTTACCTTTGAGCCACAACTATGATCCAGCACCAACAAAGGATGACATATTTGCACAACTTGATGCTGTGATGGGATACAAGGTAAAGATCTAAAAAATTGCTGATTTTAAAAGAAACAAATTGCCTGTCTTCTGGCAAGTGATGATGGAGATCTTAAACAAGTGCATATCATCAAAAATTGGGGGAACAGACCAGATCAACAAAAATGTTCTGACAATCATGTTTAGTCTCATCACAGGGATGAACATTGATTTTGGAACGGAAAATTTTAATCTGATAAGAAGATCAGTATTGACAAATACTGGGAGAATAGATTCACATCTCCCTTTCCCAGATTTTTGTCAATCCTGATTTCTGATGCGTTTGCTGAGAGGAATATGGAAATTCCTGCATCAGAAAACATGTGGAGAATGAAAGTGATGAGACCATGGTTTGCACTGGGCTTCTGGAAATCAGATTATGATGTGCCTGCCCTATCAGAAAGTATAATGAATCTAATACCAGAAGATTCACCCTACAGGGCAGAATATTTGAAGATGTTGAACAGAAGACTAGAAGATGCAGCAGTTTACGACAGTGTATCCCCAATGAAGCATGATGCCCAAGAATCAAGTGTACCACAAACAGAGCAGGAGACTAAATCAGAACCTGAACAAGGTAATGAACAAGTACAATTGAGTCCATTGGCAGAGCAACATCATGCAAAAACATCTTATATGGGAGAAACAGGTGCACAACACTCTAAACGTAATGTTGTTCAAAATTCTGATAGTGATTCTGATGATTCAGTTGAGGGAAATTATGTTGTAGAACCTAGAGTACTTGTTTATGATAAACAAGGTGTGAGTGAGTCCACAGACCTATTCTTTGAATCAGATAATGAGGTGGCAACAGGTGGAGATCAGTTTACTAATCAAGGAAACCTAGAAGAGAGAAGTAAGAGTTTCTCAACAACTCACAGAGAACCTGAAAAGGTTCAAGGAAATGAGGAAAACCCAGATTTGAATAAGTTTCAATACTCTGGTAAGGGTAAGAAGGATTGGGATTATTTCCAACCTGACAACCTTAAAACAGCAGCAAGTGTGTTTTCTGCTGGTGTTAAAGGTGGAACATCTGTTGTTCCTCCTGTTACCCAACAACCTATGTCAATAGGATAGCTTCATAAAGAGCTTGTTTGCACTGGAAAGATAGTCATAGAAGAGAAGCTTGATCTACTACTGGAAGAGATCAGAAATCAAAGATCTGATATTAAGGCTTTATCAGAAACTGTTGAAACTGTAAAGAAATAAACAAAAGACAACACTGCAATCCTGAACAAACTTCAACAGTCAATAGAAAGAAGAGAAACTTCATCAGACTTTGAAAAAGCTGTCAAAGAGATTCAAGAGATCAAGACAAAAATGGCAGAAGCTGTAAGTGCAAGAGAAAGTTCAAGTACTGGGAAGATTCTAGAAGAAATTCAAGTGTTAAGAGCTAACAACAACAGTATGGGAAAAGCTCTTGAAAAGATGATGGTGGAATGGTCAACACAGAAAAATCAAGATAAGCTGGAGTTTCAGAAAATGCAAAAACAAGAAGAAATGAATGCTCTAACTCTTTCCAATGTTCAAATATTAATAAAGAGGTTGCAATTAAATATTGCCAAACTGGCAAAAACAGATGTGCATGAGCTGAAAACTCCAATTCCACAAGATACAGCAGTAAGAGAACCAGAAATCTCCTACCAAGAACAGCCCAAACAAGCAGAAACTTCAACACCACACAAGCAAAAACAACCCATGGGTCCCCCACCAAATGTACCAAAACCCATGGGTCCCCCACCAAATGTACCAAAACCAGAAAGATTAAAGATGCTGACACTACCACTAATTTCAATTGAATTCTCTTTCATCTCAAAAGGCTAACAAAGTATAGCCCTTTTTGATGAAACAGAGCTTGGTAGACAATTGGCTGATGCTGGGAAAAGAAAATGGGAAGGGGAAGTGACATATTCAATAAGACCAAAAATAGTGATCAAAGAAGGTCCTGAAGGGAAGCCAAAAGAGTACACACTTCTGAAAGCTGATTAGGACACTATGATTTACCCTGAAGAACACCTGAAGCACTACTACTGGAATGATGAGGAGGATAAACTAGAAAGGCCTCTCTCTCCAATAAGCTCAAGAATTGTTGAAGTAAGACAAATGAGAGACAACTCTCTCATGCATAATCCCCTTACAAATCCAGTAGTTGGAATTGCAAAAATAAGCACTGAAAGTCATCAAGGTGAAATCATGGGAACTTATGAACAGAACAAGTATACATTGGTCAGAAAAGATGGGAGCACAACAACTGTTCTGGATGCAAATTTGGCTGATCAAGTTCATCCACCGAACATAGTAAAGATGAAACAAATTATTGATCAACAAAAGGGGAACACAAGGTACATCGAAGAGCCCTTCACAACATCTCAGAAGCAGGAAGGAAATTGTATAATAGAGCTACACTGGCAGACTTTGACTTGTGCATTAATTTTGAGTACAACAAGAAAGTACACATACCTCCTCCTAACAACACCATTCCAGCTGAAATCATGTCCAAAGCAAGAACTGGATCTATCTTTGAAACTCCTGAAATATAAGTAGTATTCAAAGATGCTAATAATGAAAGAGCTTTGTTTAGAATTGATGAAATTTACGGGTATTCAAACCAGACCTTGAATTACATCAAAGATTGCATGAATAAAAAACAAGCTCAGCTCAAAGAGAAAGGAAAGGAGAATGAACAGCTTAGGAAGAAGATTGAAGATGTCATTGATGCATGGAAGGAAGCAAGAGGATGGTGTAACATCCCGAAAATACAAATTCTTAAATTTTCAATTAAGTTGCAAATAAATTAGTAAAATAATCTAATTAGTAATGACACTAACTTAGTTAGTTTATCACTTATGAGTAGTTAAAGATATAGAAATAAAATAAAAGAAACTAGAGGGACCAAAAGTGTTAAACTTGAAAATAGTTTTAATAAAAACTATTTTATTAAAACACAAACAAAAAAATTAGTACGGGGATCGATCAGAGCAAGTAGGGGGCGATCTGGGTTCTTTCAAAACCCTAGTTCATGCTAAATCCCACAAATTGAAGATCAAATTCGCTCCCAAATCAAAATCTGAGTTAAGATTAGTAATCCCCATTACAAGGGGTTGTAAGGTATGTAAAATTTGATGTTAATTCTCTGTTTGAAATTCTCATGAATTTGGGAAATCCCAAATTAGAGGTTGCATGTTTGTTATTTGGATAGAATAGGGATGATATAGAGTCTAGGGATAAAACCTAGACAATAACATGTGAAATCATGTCTAAATTCAGGAAATTTCATAAACACATTGAGGTTGGTTCATGGGTTTTGTAAGATAATGATGAACACTAGGGTTTTGAGCATTATTCTAGTGTAATGTGGTTCATAGGAAGAGATTGTTGACATCTGAATGTTAAACCTTATATATGAAAGCGTGATTGATGGAAATTTAGGACTATATGACAAGTTATGAACTTGATAAAATGTTGTGTAAATTTCTGCCCTTAAAGTGTTTGCATAAATGCCTCAAAGAAGGCTTAAATCCGAAAATTTGAGTTAAACTGCATGATTGTGATGTTTCCGCAAAATATGCGAACTATGAATTGAAAAGAGTTCTAAACATGTCTTGGTTGAAATCTATAGGAAAGGATACCGGAGCTCCAAGCGGACAAGCCGGTGGCGACTTACGTTTGAAGGGCGTGCACTAAAGGTATGTAACTTGGCTCGTTACATTGGGTAAACTTTGATAAATTGCATATGTGTAGTGAATTATAGAATAAAGGTTGTCTAAATTTAAAGTGATAATGTTCGTTATATTGATTAATAAGACCAAGATTGGTTAGAACTTGTTGGTAGTCATCATAATGGAGGATTCCGTAGATGAGCCAAACGGGTCAAAAAATCAATTAATGCGTGGTAAACACTTTGTTGTTTAGTTGATTGGTCCTTTGTTATCGTTGATAATCGACATGTTAGAATACGAGAATTTAACATGTTGGTTTGTAAGAATGAGAAATTCGAGAGTTGGTTCGAGCTAAATAACGAAATCAATCAAAACATAGACTTGCAGTGGCTACCGTAAATTACGGTATCCACCGTAATTTACGGTAGAGATCAAAAAGCTTACGGTGGTTCAGTACTGTGTTACGGTGAACTGGTATAACTTAGTGTCTACCGTAACTTACGGTATATAACGTAAGTTACGGTAGAGTCTTGAAAATTTTGTTGAACTTTTGGATAATTAATTAATCGAATCAGTTTCTGAGTGTAGCTTCGATTATGCAGATTTTCTAAGAACTCTAATCTTAATATTTGTCAAAATTTCAGTTTGTAGGTATTGCTAGTATGTGGACGATGATCAAGCATGTGTTTGAAGAACCGAACACAACTTTTGAAGCTTCCGCGATTTCATAACTTTGTCAAACAATGTTTCTATTTCTTTTGTATGTAAACAACTTGTTAATCAGGTCATGAATGTTTTAACTAGTCGGTCGTTGACTAGTTTTTATTACTTGAACTTTGTTTTGGTAACTATGTTTTAATCTAGACACCTTTTATATAAATCATATGAATTTTTACTAAATTCAAGTAGTAATTAGATGGGTGTTACAAGTTGGTAATCAGAGCTTAAGGTTGTAAACAAAGTGTTCGCTTCAAGCTTGATTGATCGTCCGGTAAGAATTAACTTATTATTTTAATAGATTATATCTTATGTAAGAAACGAGAAGTGAATTGACGTGCATGGGAAGAGTGTGTTAATTCACTCAAACTCGGAAAGTGCACCAAATGTGAACGGTTAAAGCAAGTTAGGAACTTGGCTAAACCGAAACAAATGAAGCAATGTTATAAATGAAATGTTTAACGTTTAATGTAAACATTTCAGTTTCAAGATGTCGGAAAGAAACAATGATGATCCGGTGCAGACAAGCACCGAACAAATGAAAGAGATAATTGCTGAAGAGGTAGGAAAGGCAATTGAAGGAAGTCTATCCGGGTTTATAGACAAAATTCAAAGCACGGTGTTGTCGCTTGTCGAAGAACGAGTCAAAAGGTTGGAAGATAGTGTCAACCTCATAAAAGATAAATCGGGAGAACGTAAGGGATGCTCGTACAAAGAGTTTATGGCGTGTAAACCGCCAATCTACAACGGGGAGTTGACCCGATAATATGCCAAAGATGGTTGAGCGACGTTGAAGGAGTATTTGAAGGGACCCATTGTGATGAAAGTGACTTTGTTGCTTACGGAACGTGTCAGTTGAGAGGTCAAGCCAAAGATTGGTGGGATAATAAAAAGAATGAAATAGGGGCCAAAGCGGCAAGGGCCATGACATGGGAGGAGTTTAAGACGCCGTTTCTTAAACATCACAGTCCCAAGGCGGTCATTAATAGAATCAAGGAAGAGTTCATGCAACTTAGGCACAAGGGCGAGACCATAGACAAGATTACGACGACGTTTATGGATAAGATGAAGTTTTGTAGTGAATTGGTGACGAACGAGGAACAAAAGATATACTACTACTATAACATGTTGAGCGCCGAGTATAGGGAGTTTATGACTCCTTCAAAATATGAGACCCTTACCGAGATTATAAATGTTGCTCAAGAACGCGAAATCGAGTTGAAGAAGCAAGTTGAAAGGGGTGAGCGAAGGGCACAGGATGTAAATCCAAGCCCTACAAAGAAAACTCGAACTGGGGAATCGAGAAAGAAGGTTGATGCTAAAGGCGGGTCGCCAAGTTGCAAGGTGTGTGGAAAGGGGCACAAGGGTGAGTGCCGCTTCAAAGATAAGCCGTGTCCGGTATGTGGGAAGACGGGGCACACTGCATCGCTATGTCCCGGAAAAGTTTCTGTTTGCTATAAATGCTATCAGCCCGGCCACAAAAATTCTGAATGCCCTGAATTGGTTGGAAAGAGAGACACAAAAGAATCTCCAACGGAGGCTCCAAAGGCGAAGGCTAGATCTTTCCAACTTACTGCTGTTGAAGCAAAGACAGAACCCGATGTGGTCTCAGGTATATTCACAATTAACTCAATTCCTGCACTTGTACTGTTTGATACGGGTGCGAATAAATCTTTCATTTCACATGGATTTATTCGACATCCTTCATTTGTATTGACGAAATTGTCTGTGCCCTTAGAAGTTGAAATAGGGGACGACAATAGTTTTATAGTTTGTGACATTTTTCGAGGCTGCAAATTAAGCATCGATGATGAAGAATACTTGATAGACCTAATCCCGATGTCAATGGGGGAGTTTCAAGTAGTCGTCGGGATGGATTGGCTATCTCAGCACCACGCAAAGGTCGTCTGTTTTCATAAGGAGATAAAGCTAACATCTCCGAGCGGAAAACAAGTCACTATTTATGGCGAAAAAAGAGGTAACCCCATAATATGCTCGATGTTGAAAGCACACAAGTTTATGAAGCAAGGATGCAAGGCATTTATGATATACGCGAATGAGCCCGAGAAGGAATCACTGAAGGTTGAAAATGTACCGGTAGTACGGGATTACGAAGATGTGTTTCCGGAAGATTTACCGGGGATACCGCCCGAACGGGAAGTAGAGTTCGGAATCGAATTGATTCCAGGCGCAAAACCTGTAGCTAAAGCACCGTACCGACTCGCACCGTCGGAATTACAAGAGTTGATGTTCCAGATTCAAGACCTGCTTGATAAAGGATTCATAAGGCCGAGTGTGTCTCCTTGGGGAGCACCAGTACTGTTCGTGAAAAAGAAAGACGGAAGTATGCGCATGTGTATCGATTACCGGGAGTTAAACAAATTCACGGTAAAGAACCGATACCCGCTTCCGAGGATAGATGATCTATTAAACCAACTACAAGGTGGGAACTGGTTTTCGAAAATTGACCTTAGATCAGGGTATCACCAATTAAAGGTCAAGGAGGAGGATGTGCCGAAGACGGCTTTCCGCACGCGATACGGACATTACGAATTCCTCGTGATGTCATTTGGGCTAACAAATGCACCCGCGGCTTTCATGGACCTCATGAACCGGGTTTGCAAGCCAATGTTGGATAAATTAGTCATCGTGTTTATTGTTGATATTTTGGTGTATTCAAAAAGTGAAGCTGAACATGCACTCCACTTGCAAGAGGTGTTAGAGACACTTAGACGAGAGAGGTTGTTTGCGAAATTCTCTAAGTGTACCTTTTGGTTACGAGAGGTGCAATTTCTCGGCCACATTATAAGTGCCGATGGAGTATTGGTAGATCCGTCAAAGATCGAGGCCGTGTCGAAATGGAATCCCCCGAAGAACACTTCAGAAATTAGAAGCTTCTTAGGGCTTGCGGGATACTATAGGAGGTTCATTCAAGATTTCTCCAAGATTGCGTCGCCACTAACAAAGTTAACCCGGAAGGAGGAAAAGTTCATTTGGGGTGTCGAACAAGAAAGGGCGTTCCAGACATTAAAAGAGAAATTAACTCAAGCTCCGGTATTAACGTTGCCGAATGGAGTCGAGGACTTGGTGGTTTATTCAGATGCCTCATTATCGGGGCTCAGATGTGTTCTGATGCAACGGGGCAAAGTTATAGCTTATGCCTTGAGGCAATTGAAGATACATGAGAAGAAATATCCCACGCATGATCTTGAATTAGTTGCGGTGGTGTTCGCGTTAAAAATATGGAGGCACTATTTATATGGGGTAAAGTGCACCATATTCACCGATCACAAAAGCTTAAAATACTTCTTCGATCAGAAGGAGTTAAATATGCGTCAGAGACGATGGTTGGAAACGGTGAAAGATTTCGATTGCGAAATACACTACCACCCCGGAAAGGCGAATGTGGTGGCGGATGCTTTGAGCAGAAAAGCGGACTATGTCCCAATACGAGTAAGGTCGATGCAGCTTGTGGTGACCTCGGGTATACTTGAACGTATCCGAGAGGTGCAAGTAGAAGCAGTAAAAGAGGAGAACTGGAAGAAGGAAAGAATAATTGGCCAGTTAAAAGACTTGTCAGATGGAAAGAAAGGGTTGAAGACTCGATCCTAAAGAATATGGGTTCCAAACACTTGTGGGGTGAAGGTGCTACCACTTGATGAAGCCCATAAATCCCGATATTCCATTCATCCAGGTCCGACCAAGATGTACAACGATCTGAAACAAAATTATTGGTGGCCCGGAATGAAGAGAGATGTGGTGAAATATGTGGAGAAATGCTTGACTTGCTTACAAGTCAAGGCGGAGCATCAGAAACCTTATGGGAAACTGCAACCTTTGGAGATCCTGGTTTGGAAATGGGAACATATCACTATGGACCTATTGACCAAACTACCTAAAACGATTCGGGGATTCGACACCATATGGGTGATTGTGGATAGATTAACGAAGAGTGCACATTTTATTCCTATACGTGAAACATATACTTCGGAAAAGATGTCCGAGGTATATACAAACGAAATAGTGGCACGTCACGGAGTACCGGTATCCATTGTGTTGGATAGAGATACCCGGTTTACTTCAAACTTTTGGCGAGATTTTCAAGAACAAATGGGAACGAAACTCTTCATTAGCACCGCCTACCATCCTCAGACGGATGGACAGAGTGAAAGAACAATACAGATGCTAGAGGATATGTTACTGGCATGTATCATCGACTTTGTTGGAAGTTGGGATGTTTATCTACCTTTGGCCGAATTTTCATATAACAATAGTTACCATTTGAGTATCGGCATGGCGCCTTACGAGATGCTATATGGTAGAAAGTGTAGAACCCCGGTGTGTTGGGGTGAGGTGGGACCACGCGAATTGGCCCATATCGATGTAATTCAGGACACTAATGAGAAGATTGAAGTGGTACGAGCTCATTTGAAAGCAACCCAAGATAGGCAGAAGTCATATGCCGATATAAGATGAAGACCGATTGAATTTCAGATAGGTGACATGGTTATGATGAAGGTTTCCCCTTGGAAGGGCGTTATTAGATTCAGAAAAAGAGGGAAACTAAGCCCGAGGGTTATCGGGCCATTTAAGATCATCGAACGGGTTGGTAAGGTAGCCTATCGCCTCGAACAACCGGAAGAGTTGAGTGGAATACATGTCACGTTTCATGTATCACAGCTACGAAAATGTCTAGCGGAGGAAACGACTTATATCCATTACGACGATATCGAGGTGGATAATAGCCTGAATTACGTGGTGAAGCCATTAGAGATTTTAGATCGAAAGGTTAAGCAATTGAGAAACAAACAAATCGATCAAGTTAAGATCAAGTGGGAGCATAGAAAAGGTTCGGACACTACATGGGAATCCGAAGAAGAAATGCTATGTCTCTACCCTACATTATTCGGTACGTGCTCTGGTTTCGGGGACGAAACCCTTTTTAAGGGGGGTGGACTTGTAACATCCCGAAAATATAAATTCTTAAATTTGCAATTAAGTTGCAAATAAATTAGTAAAATAATCTAATTAGTAATGACACTAACCTAGTTAGTTTATCACTTATGAGTAGTTAAAGACATAGAAATAAAATAAAAGAAACTAGAGGGACCAAAAGTGTTAAACTTGAAAATAGTTTTAATAAAAACTATTTTATTAAAACACAAACAAAAAAATTAGTACGGGGATCGATCAGAGCAAGTAGGGGGCGACCTGGGGTTCCTTCAAAACCCTAGTTCATGCAAAATCCCACAAATTGAAGATCAAATTCGCTCCCAAATCGAAATCTGAGTTAAGATTAGTAATCCCTATTACAAGGGGGTTGTAAGGTATGTAAAATTTGATGTTAATTCTTTGTTTGAAATTCTCATGAATTTGGGAAATCCCAAATTAGAGGTTGCATGTTTGTTATTTGGATAGAATAGGGATGATATAGTGTCTAGGGATAAAACCTAGACAATAACATGTGAAATCATGTCTAAATTCAGGAAATTTCATAAACTCATTGAGGTTGGTTCATGGGTTTTGTAAGATAATGATGAACACTAGGGTTTTGAGCATTATTCTAGTGTAATGTGGTTCATAGGAAGAGATTGTTGAAATCTGAATGTTAAACCTTATATATGAAAGCTTGATTGATGGAAATTTAGGACTATATGACAAGTTATGAACTTGATAAAATGTAGTGTAAATTTCTGCCCTTAAAGTGTTTGCATAAATGCCTCAAAGAAGGCTTAAATCCGAAAATTTGAGTTAAACTGCATGATTGTGATGTTTCGGCAAAATATGCGAACTATGAATTGAAAAGAGTTCTAAACATGTCTTGGTTGAACTCTATAGGAAAGGATACCAGAGCTCCAAGCGGACAAGCCGGTGGCGACTTGCGTTTGAAGGGCGTTCACTAAAGGTATGTAACTTGGCTCGTTACATTGGGTAAACTTTGATAAATTTCATATGTGTTGTGAATTGTAGAATAAAGGTTGTCTAAATTTAAAGCGATAATGTTCGTTATATTGATTAATAAGACCAGGATTGGTTAGAACTTGTTGGTAGTCATCATAATGGAGGATTCCGTAGATGAGCCAAACGGGTCGAATAATCAATTAATGCGTGGCAAACGCTTTGTTGTTTAGTTGATTGGTCCTTTGTTATCGTTGATAATCGACATATTAGAATACGAGAATTTAACATGTTGGTTTGTAAGAATGAGAAATTCGAGAGTTGGTTCAAGCTAAATAACGAAATCAATCAAAACATAGACTTGCAGTGGCTACCGTAAATTACGGTATCCACCGTAATTTACGGTAGAGATCAAAAAGCTTACGGTGGTTCAGTACTGTGTTACGGTGAACTGGTATAACTTAGTGTCTACCGTAACTTACGGTATATACCGTAAGTTACGGTAGAGTCTTGAAAATTTTGTTAAACTTTTGCATAATTAATTAATCGAATCCGTTTCTGATCGTAGCTTCGATTATGCAGATTTTCTAAGAACTCTAATATTAATATTTGTCAAAATTTCAGTTTGTAGGTATTGCTAGTATGTGGACGATGATCAAGCATGTGTTTGAAGAACCGAACACAACTTTTGAAGCTTCCGCGATTTCATAACTTTGTCAAACAATGTTTCTATTTCTTTTGTATGTAAACAACTTGTTAATCAGGTCATGAATGTTTTAACTAGTCGGTCGTTGACTAGTTTTTATTACTTGAACTTTGTTTTGGTAACTATGTTTTAATCTAGACACCTTTTATATAAATCATATGAATTTTTACTAAATTCAAGTAGTAATTAGATGGGTGTTACAGATGGTACAAAGACCTATACATAGCAACTTACAAGATAATTGATCACAAGAAGAAATTGAAGAAAGGTGACACTTTTAAGAGTGGTGTGAAAATAAATTGATGAATTTTTTTTATTTGTTTGGGAACAAATGTTTTGTTTTAAACTTGGTTGAATTTTTCTTATTTTAGTTGTTTGAAGTTAGTTTAAGTTTGGTTGAAATTTGTTTATGTTTGACATAAGTAGTTATTTTTCTTACAATACTTAGGGGGAAACTGTTAGGAAACCTTTTATGTAAGTATTGAAGAAAAACATATACAGCCTGATCTAAAGAAGAAGATAATGTCCTGAAGATCAAACAACAACAAGAAACGAGATAGGACACTTGAGAAGAACATCATATCTTCATCAAAGAATCAGAAGCTGATCAAGAACGAGAGAAGGTTATCAGAAAAGACCATTCTGATGGATCTGATGATATTTTTGATGAAATATCATCAGTTCAGTTTCTGGTAAATCTGATCATCTGGCTTTCTGATGATTTGTTCATCAGAATTTCTAATGAAGTTGTTATCAGAAATTCTAATAAACACCACTTGTCTGAACGAGTTCTAGCCTGCCACAATAACCGAAGCAACTTGACATTATTGGATTCCATGATATAACCAAAGCAATTTGACATTATTGGATTCAATGAATATGTTAAGAAACTACTTTTTGCAGGCCAAGTGCATGAATAAACAAATCTTTATTCATGCCCCCTAGGCTTTCTATAAATAGAAAGCTCTTCAACAAAGGACGATGATTTAAGCCAACCATTCAGAATTACACAAGTATTCGTTTGTAATAGCTGATAACCTCTCAATCACCTTGTAAATCATTTTGTTTCAAAGTGATATAAACTTGAAAATTCTGTAGTTCTTGTTTCTTGAAAGTCTGATTTCTATTTCCGCACACTATTTTCACATCTATTGAAATCACTTGCCATATTACGAGAGAAGAAAGTTTTTAAGTCCATCTGGGACCAACAAATATTATATGTAATCTTCTATTTTAATTAGTGTGTTATTTTTATTAAATGAATGTTTAAATAGTTTAAACAAAAAAAATAACAAAATACACATGGTTGGCCACGCCAGCAGAAGCCACGCCACACCCAGTAGAAGCCACGCCACACCTTATGGATCACACACCTGCCACGTGTTGAGCAGTGCTCCCAACCCAAGCCCCCCACCCCACAGTCTAAAAAGTTATAAACCTTGGTTGAACTCAATTATGAAATTGTTGAGTAGTTTGACATGACCCATGGAGTGGACTTTTGTCATTTTTATTCACGGGCATGCCTATTCACACATCCCCCAGTGTCGAGCTGTGGTCAGGGCGCGGTGTTTTGATCCGGTTAACCAGACAAAGACTGACGGGTCTGTTGACCGGACCAAAACGCCGAGTTTTGGCCGCGTTCTGGTCCTGTCAACCAGACAAAAGACTAAACCCGGTCAGTCTTTTGTCTGGTTGACAGGACCAGAACGCGGCCAAAGCTCGGCGTTTTGGTCAGGTCAACAGACCCGTCAGACACCCGTCAGTCTTTTGTCTGGTTAACCGGACCAAAACGCCGCGCTCGGGCCACAGCTCAACACTGGGGGTGTGTGAATAGACAAAAGGGTAGGTGGGGGTGTGTGAATAGCAACACCCTTATTCACACATTCAATAATCCACTGCCACCGGCCAACAATCCCTATAGACGGTTATTGACTTTTTAAAAACCTTATGCTAACATATACATGTTGACTTTGGAAATAAATATTTTGTGACTAAGCTATAATGACAAAGAAAGTATGTCACCATATTAGGAGCAATGTTTTAAAACCGGTTTTTAAATAGTATCAAGTTAGACTTATGAATGGTTTAACTGGTTGATTAGGGTTGTACCAGGCGGTTCAACCAGGTTGACTAATTGACACTATATATCCATAAAATACGATTTCAATTAAAAAAATAATCCAAAACTACATCATTACACACTGAAATTTATTCTAAACGTTAATTTATAATAAAAAATAATTCAAAATTCACTATTGGTATTTTTTGGGCGCTAGGTTTACTAAGAAGATAAATCGTCACCTTTTTGGACCAATAAAATATTAAAGTCCAACTTTTTAACATTTGGCCTAGTGCCCGTATACCGGTTTAAACTGGTGCCGGCCAAGCTTTTGAGATCCGGCTTAACCGACCGGTATAAATTGGTTTTTAAAACATTGATTAGGAGTTTTAAAAATGTGGTAAAAGTAAAAAAACTATAAGTTTTGGGTTATAATTTATAGAAAAGGATGGGATACAAAAGTCCATCCAAGACTCTTTTCATATCGCTATAAGGTTTCATCGTACATTTTTTTAACGAGATCATATTCTTAATTTCAATATTCGTGTATATAATTTGGTTTGTATGGTTTTTTTAGTGTGATTTCACTTTTAATTTGATGCTTTATAAAACAAATTTCTTTCGACAACTTTAACTTTTGTTTGAAAAGAAAATTAATGCACAAACACATCTAATTAATTATTTAAAATATTTTTATAATATTTTCATTATTTTCCATATGTGATATATGCGAATATATGCATATACTAAAAAAATTGCAACCTGAAAGCATCAATTTTAAACATTACAATTATATCATTTAACCTCAGTGAGTGATAATGCTTACATAGATTTGTTATATAAAACATTATCATCATTGATTATTCTCAATAATAATAATCCTTTTAAATAACTAGTAGGTATCTTTCCTTGGTTTTCTCAGGGAAAACATATATTACAAAATAAAACTAAAAAGTTTAATGAATATTAGGTTTGTTTACACATATATCACTTAATTACACACAACTCATTATGTAATCGAAAGAAAAAACTGGTAACGTGAGTTTCTGATTTTATGGTTTTGAATAAAATTTATATCATGTAGATAAAAATAATAACCCCGCAACGGTATATGCAAAATCATTAACTCGATAACTTGGAAAGTCGAACAAAGTGAAACGTAAATAACATATTTGAATTCATGTTTTGAATATTTGAAGTTGATCCTTAACTGAAACTGAAACCAAAAATTGATTTGAATCATATGCGTTATTACTTTTGAACCGGACATTATATTCAAAACTTTATAAATGATTATATAGGAACAATTAAGTTACAAAGGTAAAACACAGTTCTATTGAAAAATAGAAAAAAAAATAATCAATTATATTTGACCCGTTCAATTTTAAATAAAACTTTATCAAATCGTAGATAAAAGTAATCACATCTCAATGATATATTCAAAATTTTATAAATCATTATATTATATTATATTATATTAAAATTAAAAAAAATGAAAAATGACGTAAAGAAACTAAACCGTGAGTCAGCTTTGATGACATATATCTTTGCGCCTTGATTATTTGTACATTACTATTCATAATACGGTTTTTAATAATATTTATATTATGACAACCTACAATTTCAGCTTAATACTTTAACCTAACCACAATTAACTTATACATACATTCATGACACCGTATTTAACTAGGGTTAGTTAAATGAGTCTACTTTAGTAATTCGGGGAATTACCGAATACACACAAGTTAACTCGAACAAAATTATAAACGGACGGTTTATACGGAACTTATCTATTGCATAACAAATACGTGAATTATATGCTTTAATTATAAATTACAAGATGTTGTGGACTTTATGTGAAAATTATGTAATTAAGGGGGTGTTATGGCCATTAGAGGAGTTATAATAAAACACAAAACCCTAAGCTTTCCTCACAATCTCACAATACGACAGATTCCTCTAATCATTTCTACACCAATCATAGACACAATCATTCACTCTACTCTCTGATCTTTCAATCCTTCAAAGACAAACCCTAGAATTAATCTAAGGTAATGTTTACGATTATACGTTGATTGATATTCTAGTTCATTTGATTTCAGTCAAACCATAACAATCCAGACAATGGCCCTGTGTTTACTTGATTATGCTTGAATGAGTATGTGATTGTTTGTGTATGAATGATCGAGTAATTGTTTTGTCAGATACTAGAGATGTGATTGATATATTAGAATTGCTAAACTATTGATTTGGTTTGTAAAGATTAGGGTTTGATCATAGAACTACTGTTATATTGAAAAACTGTGCGTTTGTAATCTGTGAGTAATTGTTAGTCCGGGTTTGTTTGTATACATAATGTCCGAGTTTACTTATATACATGGTTCCGAGTTTATATATGCAAGCTAATTCCGAGTTTATGTATGCAAACTAGTTCCGAGCTTATGTATGCAGGATATGTCCGAGTTTGTATGTTAAGGGTGATCCGAGTTTGTATGTTAAGGGTGATTCGAGTTTATTAACATGTACATAGTGTCCGAGTTTATCTCAAAGGTTCCGAGTTTCTTTGACATATGGTCCGAATTTCATGACTTTTCCAAATGAAATAAGTATTCTGATATCGACCAAGAAGTATTCCGAGTTTCTTTTGCAATATCAGTTATGTATATACATCCATATATATGCCTTCTTTTCGGTGTTTAATTATAAAAGGAGGGCCAGTTATCAATGTCCATATTTATATACCCAATAAATTAGTCCGAGTTTTATTGTGGAGTATGTGCTGAACTTAACTACAAAAATATGCCAACTGAATTGTATATATTACATGTCCGAATTTAGTTATTGCATGTGGGCTGAATTAGATGATTTTCATGTTGGGCTGAAGTTAAAAGGGTAAGGACCTGTCATATTATATATAAGAATCTACGTTGGTGGGCTTATTCCTGTGGTTCGAATTAATTAAAGGATGGCAGGTTCACTTTGTTTGCTGAATTAATACATAGATAATAAGATATGTTGTCCGAATTGTGTGAATAAAAATGGCTAGCCCGAATTTCTTTGATAATCAGAGTTTACAAAAGAGAATATATGGTCAGACTTTGGTATTAAACCTCCGGCATCCGAGTTTACTTACATGGGCATGAGGATCAGGGTTTATGGGAATTATATAGAATTATATATGAAGGTTTGACTCTGGTTGTTAGGCTCCGAATCTATACTATATTATAAAGCATATTGCAAGGACAACTTAAGGTAATTTGCTGCTTTACTTAAAACACCTTTAAAGCATGATGTACAACTCTATAAAACACAATACCCTTTATACCTTTCAAACAATACCCTTTATACCCTCAATCTCTTGGGCGGGATTTCTGGCTTTCAAACAATACCCTCAATTCTTGGGCGGGATTCTAAATTTCAAAGGCCTTGAACATTTTTAGATCTGATAAGAGCGGCAAAGTCACAGTTCATTTCAAAATTCAAACTCACACCTTTTTTCTGGGCTTAGTTTCTCTCTCAAAGCTCTGCACCATCCCCTCTCCATCGAGTTCTCAAATCCCATTTCTCTCATTCGATTTATGAATTCCATGATCACATCCAGAGACAGTGCGGTGTGTAGTGTTAAAATCCGCCAACTAGGGTTTCAATGGTAGGATTCTCGAGCAGATCTGTGGCAACCAAGACAAGATCCTGCAATAGATGGTGGTTGAGGTAGGTTTCAACAATCTGGTTCCGATTTATCAGTTGCATATATGTTTTCTTACAGCCGAGGTAAGTCTGCAATCTTCTTTTTTATATGGGACGACAACAGTGATTTCCGATGGCGAAGGCGAACTCCGGCCGCCAGAATATGATAAAACTCTCCTGACTTGCAACTAGAAATTAGTAATTAAAATAAAATCTGATTAAATTTGTTAGAAATTGAAAATGAAAACCTAAATTTGCAGTTACTGAAACCTGATGTGAAATTCTAGGCTGAGGGAAAGCTCCAAGAAGAGGAAGATGAGTCTCACAAGTCAAAGTCTGTAATTTTCATTCTAAGTGCAGAATAGAGATCTACATGTCAATGTCTGTGTTTGGGTTTTTTTTCTTTTCTATTTGAGTTATGTGTGTGTGTGTTTTTGTTTTGTTCTTAGTTTTTGAAATTGAATCCAATTACTGTTTTGGTGTTTGTACACTAAACACACATGTTATTGTTAGTTAAATGGAAGAAAATAATGATAAGTTCCAATATTGTTTCTTAAAGTCACTCAAACCTTTTTGAACTTCTAAATTTGTTCGAGTGTTATAAAAATTGGTTCAGCTACGCAGGGCGGACTGTAGGAGATCATTCATCCATGATTAAATTTGCTTTTATATAAACTGGTTTTGTACATCAAGTTTGTCGTTCAAGTTTGTCGATTATTCCTAACGGCTTGTAACACCAGCACGGGGTCGTGCTATTCTTCTGACCAGGCATTCTTTTTGTTTTTTTCGCAGAAAATCACATAATTCTATATAATTCGCAGGGGATACAGTTTGGTGCATGACCTCCACCTCCGACAAAGACATAAAAGTGCCGCTTGACGAACCCGAGCGCTTTTTGAGAAAAAGACTTAAATCTAGATACCGACAAAAAGCCTTGACCCAAAACCCCCCTATGGCGGATCAACGAACTCTCATGGATTACCTACAACCTACGATCGGTAATCTTGGAGCCGCTATTAACCCTCCTAATGTCGATGCTAATAACTTTGAGCTTCGACCACACTTAATCCAAATGCTCCAAAATTCCGCCACTTTCCATGGACTATCCGATGAGTTCTCATTTACATATTACCAACTTTTTGGAAATAGGTGACACCTTACGGATCTACGGAGCCTCCAACGATGCTATTCGACTCCATATATTCCCTTTTTTCCCTCAAAGACCGAGCGAAAACTTGGCTAAACACCCTCCCAAGTGGGTCCGTACACACTTGGGATGAACTTGCCCAAAAATTTTGTGACAACCGGTGATTTACGGCTCCTAATTACGTGATTAACAGACGATTAACGCGACAATAAATAGTGTTTACAACACAGATTAACTTAATTAGGCCTTTGGAGTGCCTAGGAACGCTTATCCGACTCTACAGCACACGTATGAAAATTCGCGTGGAATCTGCGGAGCATCAAACGACAACGGACTGATACCGTACGAAATACTGACAACGCTGACAAATATGGATGTTACAGGAATATTTTATGCTTATGGAGTTTGGGTTGCGATATCGGGTCTCATAGGAATTACGGGCCACTTACACATAAGATGGGCTTGTGGGCCCTGGGCCCAAGCCCAAAACACACAAGCCTAAACCTGCTCATAATATATTAAATCTTGTAAAATCTCTACAAGATCTTTATAAAATCACTACAAGATCTTTATAAAATACATACAAGATTTGAAAATCTCCACAAAATCTCATCAAAATCTTAACTAGATCTTTATAAGATCTTACAAGACCCCTACTTCATCTCTTTAAAAGACCTCACTCTCTCAGTCTCTCTCAGTTATTTATATCAGACCAACAAATACACTTTCTCAAATACACACATACATAACACATGCTCATCCCTGAAACCTCTTTGTCTCCTCTTTCTCTCGTCTCCTCTTTCCGGCCAGATCACACACACAAACACCCATGTCTCCCTCATCTCTTCACACACCCACAACCCCCTCTTCGATCGACAAAACGGAAGACCACCACCACCGTCCGGTGGTGGTGCGGCGACAAAGACAGAGACAGGAGAGAGAGAGAGAGACGAGACGGAGAGAGAGAGGCTGAGAAGAGAGAGATATGGCGGAGAGGCAGCGGTGCCGCCGCTCATGGCGGCGGCGGTGGAGGAGCCGGCGGTGGTGTTTTTGTTCTCTCTTTTCCGTTCAACCTCGGGTTAAGCAGGTTCAGGTTCGTGTTTTTGGTTCTTGCGGGTCAGATTCAAAGTTTGGTTCGGGTTTTGGGTTAACTTTGGTCAGCGGTTCAGGCAACGAGTCAGCCTGTTTCGGGCTCAGGTTTGAGTGTGGTTCAGGTCACAGCGGCGGTTCAGGCGATGCTCGGGTCGGATCTAGTCAACAGTGGTTAAGATTGATTCGGTGCGGGTCCAGTTCGGTCAGATTTTGTCAGCTTCAGAAGCGGTTCGGGTTGACCCGGTCAACTCAGCGAGTCAAACCTGGTCAACTCAGTTGACCCCGTCAACTCAGTCAAGCGGTTCGATGTTTCGACACGCGAAGACTCGGTAAAGAATTTAGGACGCGAACATTAATTTCGTTAATTATTCCTTATTTTATTACATGATAACGAGCTCGAACCGACTGATTATAATTTACGCTTGTTATATATTTGACAAAATTACATATAGTTTAATTGATATTGATTATATTGTTGAATTTTGATAAAATGACGACAACTTGTGTTGTTGGGGGCGTCCAAACACAGAGGAAACTCTGCCCGTTTTTTCGAGAAAAAAACCGTAAAATAAAACGAGCTTTATTATAAAACAAAACGTACTTTATTGTAAAACAACAATTATTAATATAAAGCGACTTTTATAAAACAAGATACAAATATAAAGTTTCTTTCGACGACACTTTACAATTTACGAAAACAACAATTCGGAAACTATTTACAACAACAAACATAGTTGTTTTGAACTTCGGAAATTCAACGAATCCTTTTATAAAAATAAATATAACTTATATATTTATTTCAAACATCACGTAACACGAACTCGTTTTATAAAATAAATATAGTTTTATATTTATTTCAAGTATCGTGCCACACGAATTCTTTTATAAAAATAAATATAGTTTTATATTTATTTCAAACACAACAACTCGAGGATTCTCATATAAAATAAATATAACTTCTTATATTTATTTCAAATGGCGAAACGGCGTATACGTATATTATGACAAATATATCCAAGACGCAACATATATAATACAAGTTTATTATATATTACTTTCGTACGAATATTCCTGTATACACAAATGACTTCTCGGGGCGACAAAGTTTAACTTAGTCATTTTCGTTAAATTGACAATTTACCGTCGAATAGTTCGGTCAACGATTCGGTAGAGCTCGGTAACATGTAGCTAGTTACCGCTTTTATTTAGAAACTTATTAAATATTCCATGTTAGGAATATTGTAGAATGCACGCTAGCGAGTCTCGTCTTGGAAACGACATCACGAAGTCGTAAATAGCTAGCTTTGCACAGGAATATTCAGGTGAGTTCATAACACCACATTTTTTACAGTTTTACATTTTTCTAAATGTTTTCGGGGTGGAAAGACATGCACTTTTTGCAAAGCATACAAGAATTACATATTTCTAAACCATCTTACAAGCAAGTTTTAACTGACACAAATGGTTTACGAATGATTTGTACTAAAGATACCGGTTTTACAAAACAAATGCGTATTTTCGAAACATGAATGATCTTAATGATTAGGGACGGGATTGTCCTAGTTATAATAATGGGATTGGGTCAGTCTGCGTACGTAAAATGAGACAACCCAGTGAGTTCATGCTCCCCCTTTTCTTTTAACTGTTTTCAGTTTTATAACTTCGGGGGTGAAATACATGTTACAATGTTTATAAATGGTATGATACAAAAACAAGAAGCACTCTTGGTGATAACTAGTACCAAGTATGATGCATGTTGAGGAATGATACGAGAAATCGTGTCACGAATAGGGTACCATAAGCACCATTAATCGTGTACATACTTAGACCGCAAAACAAAAGGTTAGATCTAACGGGTTTTCGGGCTGCCACACTCTTGGTGAGAACGAGTACCGAGTAGTAATTTTGTGTCTCAGTCGTGAATCGACAACTAGAAAATGCCTATGGTTTGGATGCTTCCTATGTCGTGTCACATGTTAGTGGCCTTGCAACCCATTAACAACAAGATACATACAGAAATAATTGATTTATACAAGATACATACAGAAATACTTGATTTATATAAGATACATACATAAATACTTGATTTACACAAGATACAAACAGAAATACTTGATTTATACAAGATACATACAGAAATACTTGATTTATACAAGATACATACAGAAATACTTGATTTATACAAGATACATACCATGTTTTCATACAAAGTTCCGTATAACATGACAAGAAAATGATTTTAAATTCGTTTTCTCAACAATACTTCAAAAACCGGTTATTCAAAAAGATTTATTTCAAATCTTTTGCAAACAAACTATGAACTCGCTCAACTTTATGTTGATTTTTCGCTTGTTTCTTTCTCAGGTTGCATTTCAGAAATTATGGCACGGTTGGAATAGGAGAACCATTGGAGACTCGAGTACTTAGTGGGCGTTCTTTTTCTAGAAGTCTTAGCTTATTTGCTTCCGCTGTGCAATGAAGATACCGGTCCAGTCACACCAGCTCTGATAATTTCGGGGTGTGACAGATTGGTATCAGAGCTATAGGTTACAGCGAATTAGGTTTCTGTAGAGATACCTAGGCTCTAACCTCACCTTTCCTCCGGGAACTTAAAATATTAAAACCTGAATACATACAGAACGCCTAAGACTCGAGTATGGTCTCCAACCGTTGCCGAAAAACAAACAGTCAAAGTTTTGTTTTCAAACATACGCTATTGTGGTGTTATACACATGGTATACAAAAACAATTACATACAGTACATAAAACTCTGAGAGTTTAGGAAACAGGCATTTAAGACCTTCGGAAACTCATGTTGAAGTTCATAAAAGGTCATCACAAAGGAACCGCAAATATTAACTCGGGCACACACTATTATCCATATTGTCTATGATATTTTTGACTTCCCGAGCAGGCAGCCTACGAATAACGAAACGCTAGTGCACAGGTATACATAAAACTTAAGCTATACATCAACGAAGGTTGAAGTACGTCACATACGACTTTCGAGGAAGCGGCAGTTGGCACGCGGTCTTGCAAACGACACGAGTCATGCTAAGAAGAAGACGCATGTCTCCGCATTCCCCCTATCGCATTAACGACGAATACGCTATGTTTGACATTCCATGGTAATGTCACCTAACAACTGGTTATCACATGCAACCCCAGGTAAAGTCCTTAAATTTCTTTTATTGAAATTTCAACTTTCACTTTTACTGAGTAGATTTTCGTATCTCTACTCCTCTTAATGGTCATTGTGTCACGATCATTTCTTTCAGTATAGCGAATATTCATTTGCTTCATTTCTTGAAAATTTATATGTTACGCATGCCTCGTTTGTTACGCATGTGGTTCCGTTTCAAATAAGCGTTTAATTAAAGTTCAAATAATATTTCGCTAAATCTAATTATTGATTTGTGATTCGAATGACCCGCATTGTTGTAATTGTTGGCTTCTTTGTTATCAAGTCAACACATTTTCTTGAAATTTCTTTTCTTTTCAAGTTACATACATGGTTTTTCGTTGTGACCATGCCAAAAGCTTTCTTGTCTATACATGTATTTATTGTCGGCTTGCGCCGAAATCAAATTCAATTGTTTGAACTTGTTCATTACACATATTCAATTCAAGACACCATATGATGTATTGGAAACATCATATTCGAATTCGTCTTAACAAGCGTTTCATTGTTCTGAGTCGTAGTAGATTTGTTTGGTCTACGACTCCACTAAGTCGTTTGTTGATTTCGACACCTTGTGGTGTCAGTATAAACTTGTAGCTTGGGCTAATTACGATTGAGTATTTGATGCAAAACACAGGTGATACATGTTCAATCACCACTATTATTGAATTGTTTCATTCGCTATGACATCTTGTGGCGTCGGTAGAACTTGCAGCTTGGGCTGATCATGATCGAGCGTTTCATGCAAAACTATTTCGTTTGGGCTTGTTGATTCTAAGCTTCTCCTAGCAAATGTTATTGTTTCTAACATTCGTCTGCATATTGTAAACGTCCACTTGGAATTCTATTGGTTTAAATTCCTTTTCTATTGGACCCCTGTTAACTTGGTCACATTGGTGACTGTATCAGTATATCTTGTTTCCTTTGACATTATTCGTATTTACTTGCGCATAACGTAACTCTAAGGAGTTAACGTAGTTTAAATTTCGAGGACGAAATTTTATTAACAGGGGGAGAATGTGACAACCGGTGATTTACGGCTCATAATTACATGATTAACAGACGATTAACGCGACAATAAATAGTGTTTACAACACAAATTAACTTAATTATGCCTTTGGAGTGCCTAGGAACGCTTATCCGACCCTACAACACACGTATGAAAATTCGCGTGGAATCTGCGGAGCATCAAACGACAACGGACTGATACCGTACGAAATACTGACAACGCCGACAAATATGGATGTTACACGAATATTTTATGCTTATGGAGTTTGGGTTGCGATATCGGGTCTCATAGGAATTACGGGCCACTTACACATAAGATGGGCTTGTGGGCCTGGGCCCAAGCCCAAAACACACAAGCCTAAACCTGCTCATAATATATTAATTCTTGTAATATCTCTACAAGATCTTTATAAAATCACTACAAGATCTTTATAAAATCCATACAAGATTTGAAAATCTCCACAAAATCTCATCAAAATCTTAACTAGATCTTTATAAGATCTTACAAGACCCCTACTTCATCTCTTTAAAAGACCTCACTCTCTCTCGGTTATTTATATCAGACCAACAAATACACTTTCTCAAATACATACATACATAACACAGGCTCATCCCTGAAACCTCTTTGTCTCCTCTATCCCTCGTCTCCTGTTTGGCAGCCATACCGGCCGACTGCAAGAGCTGGGTTTCCGGCCAGATCACACACACAAACACCCATGTCTCCCTCATCTCTTCACACACCCACAACCCCCCACCCCCCTTCGATCGACAAAACGGAAGACCACCACCACCGTCCGGTGGTGGTGCGGCGACGAAGATAGAGACAGGAAAGAGAGAGACGAGACGGAGAGAGAGAGAGGCTGAGAAGAGAGAGAGAGAGAGATATGGCGGAGAGGCAGCGGCGCCGCCGCTCACGGCGGCGGCGGTGGAGGAGCCGGCGGTGGTGTTTTTGTTCTCTCTTTTCCGTTCAACCTCAGGTTAAGCAGGTTTAGGTTCGTGTTTCTGGTTCTTGCGGGTCAGATTCAAAGTATGGTTTGGGTTTTGGGTTAACTTTGGTCAGCGGTTCAGGCAACGAGTCAGCCTGTTTCGGGCTCAGGTTTGAGTGTGGTTCGGGTCACAGCGGCGGTTCAGGCGATGCTCAGGTCGGATCTAGTCAACAGCGGTTAAGATTGATTCGGTGCGGGTCCAGTTCGGTCAGATTTTGTCAGCTTCAGAAGCGGTTCGGGTTGACCCGGTCAACTCAGCTAGTCAAACCTGGTCAACTCAGTTGACCCGGTCAACTCAGTCAAACGGTTCGATGTTTCGATACGCGAAGACTCGGTAAAGAATTTAGGACGCGAACATTAATTTCGTTAATTATTCCTTATTTTATTACGTGATAACGAGCTCGAACCGACTGATTATAATTTCGCTTGTTATATATTTGACAAAATTACATATAGTTTAATTGATATTAATTATATTGTTGAATTTTGATAAAATGACGACAACTTGTGTTGTCGGGGCGTACAAAAACAGAGGAAACTCTGCTCATTTTTTTTGAGAAAATCCGTAAAATAAAACGAGCTTTATTATAAAACAAAACGTACTTTATTGTAAAACCACAATTATTAATATAAAGCGACTTTTATAAAACAAGATACAAATATAAAGTTTCTTTCGACGACACTTTACAATTTACGAAAACAACTATTCGGAAACTATTTACAACAACAAACATAGTTGTTTTGAACTTCGGAAATTTGACGAATCCTTTTATAAAAATAAATATAACTTATATATTTATTTCAAACATCACGTAACACGAACTCGTTTTATAAAATGAATATAGTTTTTATATTTATTTCAAGTATCGTGCCACACGAATTCTTTTATAAAAATAAATATAGTTTTATATTTATTTCAAACACAACAACTCGAAGATTCTCATATAAAATAAATATAACTTCTTATATTTATTTCAAATGCCGAAACGGCGTATACGTATATTATGGCAAATATATCCAAGACGCAACATATATAATACAAGTTTATTATATATTACTTTCGTACGAATATTCCTATGTACACAAACGACTTCTCGGGGCGACAAAGTTTAACTTAGTCATTTTCGTTAAATTGACAATTTATCGTCGAATAGTTCGGTCAACGATTCGGTAGAGCTCGGTAACATGTAGCTAGTTACCGCTTTTATTTAGAAACTTATTAAATATTCCATGTTAGGAATATTGTTGAGTGCACGCTAGCGAGTCTCGTCTTGGAAACGATATCACGAAGTCGTAAATAGCTAGCTTTGCACAGGAATATTTAGGTGAGTTCATAACCCCACATTTTTACAGTTTTACATTTTTCTAAATGTTTTCGGGGTGGAAAGACATGCACTTTTTGCAAAGCATACAAGAATTACATATTTCTAAACCATTTTACAAGCAAGTTTTAACAAACACAAATGGTTTACGAATGATTTGTACTAAAGATACCGGTTTTACAAAACAAATGCGTATTTTCGAAACATGAATGATCTTAATGATTAGGGACGGGATTGTCCTAGTTATAATAATGGGATTGGGTCGGTCTGCGTACGTAAAAAGAGACAACCCAGTGAGTTCATGCTCCCCCTTTTCTTTTAACTGTTTTCAGTTTTATAACTTCGGGGGTGAAATACATGTTACAAATGTTACAATGTTTATAAATGGTATGATACAAAAACAAGAAGCACTCTTGGTGATAACTAGTACCAAGTATGATGCGTGTTGAGGAATGATACGAGAAATCATGTCACGAATAGGGTACCATAAGCACCATTAATCGTGTACATACTTAGACCGTAGAATAAAAGGTTAGATCTAACGGGTTTTCGGGCAGCCACACTCTTGGTGAGAACGTGTACCGTGTAGTGCTTTTGTGTCTCAGTCGTGAATCGACAACTAGAAAATGCCTATTGTTTGGATGCTTCCTATGTCGTGTCACATGTTAATGGCCTTGCAACCCCCTAACAACAAGATACATACAGAAATACTTGATTTATACAAGATACATACAGAAATACTTGATTTATACAAGATACATACAGAAATACTTGATTTATACAAGATACATTCCATGTTTTCATACAAAGTTCCGTGTAACATGACAAGAAAATGATTTTAAATTCGTTTTCTCAACAATACTTCAAAAACCGGTTATTCAAAAAGATTTATTTCAAATCTTTTGCAAACAAACTATGAACTCGCTCAACTTTAGGTTGATTTTTCGCATGTTTCTTTCTCAAGTTGCATTTCAGAAATTATGGCACGGTTGGAATAGGAGAACCATTGGAGACTCGAGTACTTAGTGGGCGTTCGTTTTCTAGAAGTCTTAGCTTATTTGCTTCCGCTGTGCAATGAAGATACCGGTCCAGTCACGCCAGCTTTGATAATTTCGGGGTGTGACAAATTTCTCTATAAATATTTCTCTCCTGCTAAAACCGCCAAACTCATGACCGAGATTAACACCTACTCTCATGAAGACGGTCCCTTGTTTGATACGACGCCTAGCGTTTTATCTATAGTCTGAGTCGGTTAAGACTCGGTATCTAAGCAAACGAAATAAGTTAACCACCCAGAGAGAATTTCCCCTCAATTTTCTTGGATTCTGGTACTTGGGATTAGTTCCATAGTATTAGTAGCACTTTATCTTAGTTATTGGAGTTGTTATGATAAACTCTATCATTTGACATTCATTTTGTCTCAAGGGGTTGAATGGCACGAGCCAAGCTGTATCTCCTTTATCGCATTTTACCAGACGTCTACAGGTATTTTAGTGATCTTGTTGGAGCTCGTGAAGCTCAAGCGTTAATGATATATTCGTCGCGAACCACAGAGTTTGTAGCGAAAGATTCCAAGATTTTGGACAATCGAAGTCCACAGAGTTTGTGATTTGTGATGTTAGAGCGGTTGTGACCACATAGTTTCCAACTCCACAGTGGGTTGTAGTTTCAGCAAGGTGTACGGGTGGTGCACATAAGATGTACTTTGGTTATGGTCTTTACTCTTGTTATGGTTATTCATGTCGTATGTGATATTCTTCCACTCATGGTTGTTTCGAATATGTATAGTCGTAGTGAATCTGGGGTTTCTACGACAGGTAGTATCCTTAATTCTCATGCGCAATGTAGACTTTATTCATCCAAATATACGTCTAGATTCTTTTGATATTACGTATTAAAAGAACATGGAGTCAAAAAGAAATTCTACGCGTAGAAGACCAGCTAATGAGCTTCCTACTACTAAAGCCGAACTAGAGTTTCTTATGGAACAATCTATTTCTACTGCACTTGCACAACATGAGGCTAATCGAGATTATGCTAGTGGCGGGACTGGAAGTACTGGCGGTTCAGGTGGTTCACGTCCTGGTGGATCGGGAATGGGTGGAGATACCACATTTGTAGATGTGATCGCGTAGGGTTGGACCTCTAAGGCTTTTTTGGACCGTAAGCTGCGACACCTCTCCGGTACAGAAGAGGGGTAGGTTTTGTCCGCTGGATAGAAAAGGCTAAGTCAATTATTCATAATAGCCAGTGTCCTCCCGATTAAACAGTTATATATGCGGAATGTCTCCTGCTGGAGGAGGCATTAACTTGGTGGAATCTCCAAGTACAAAGTTTAGGGGGTGATTGTCACACCCAAACCAATGACGGAAACATCGGAGTGTGACGAAAACAAGATTGCTCGAGACATCATAACACTAATAGCGACAATAATTAAATGATCCAAATTACATAAGTACTGAAATGAAATACATTGTTCAAAATCAAATACATCAAGTAGCAACAATCATCATGAAACAAAAAATATAAGTCTATCTTTAAGGTGTTTATCTAAGTCCACCCTAAATGAGTTTCTTCGTATCTTCAACTAACGACCAGCAACATGTATTAAAATAATGATCAACAAAGAGTTGGCGAGTATACAAGTTTGATAAAATAGCATAATAGTGAAAAGAGTTTGCTCATATCCAACATGATAAAATGTATATCCCCTTACTAACATACTAGACAAGTGTAAGCTATATGTCAAACCAAAGTTTAACGCAATATATCGTGATTACCAAACATCATAGAAACGAAGATGGTGTAACATAGTTTACTTAACAATACCACTAGAATAGGGGCGGGGCGTTAGTCCTATAGCGCTATAATTGTTAAGGTAGGCTTGCAAAGTTAATGAGCATATAGACACAAGTATACATAGCATGCGAGACTAACAAGAATAAAACAAGTCTCATGTTAATAGTGGATAGAGTATGATTTGTAACAAGTTTAATGGTGATTGTGTGTTTTTGTATAACTATACATGTTGCACCCAAAGTGTATAAAATTAATAATGGAATGAGTATACTCACTGTTTGCAAGTGGTTTCCACAAACGTGAGATGATCTTCTTGAAAGGTTGAAGCACCAAATTATCCTAACAAGGATGAACAATGTGTGTAAGTATAAGGATTTAGAAGTTGGAATGTAAATTCGATTTGATTAAGAAATGAATGATGATAGTTGTAGAGTAGTAGTAGTAATAATAATAGTAATAATAATAATAATAATAATAATAATAATAATAATAATAATAATAATAATAATATATGAAAATACATAAAAATATTATCTTGACTAAACATTCACTTTGCACATTATTAATTTATGTGTGTGAAATAAGTAAAGAGATAATTGAATATTAGTTTAAAGATGTAAATGAGAAACAAAGAATAACTTATCAATTAAAATGTATATGTATAGAGATATTAATAATTCTATAAAGAGTTAATTACATAGTTAGTCCCTGTGGTTTGACTAAAATAACATACTTAGGTACTAATAGTTTAAAATCACATTCTATGGTATTAACTTTTCATTTTGTAACGTTTTGAGGTATTAACGTTATTTGTAGGTTTAAAATCACATTATATTAGTACCTAAGTATGTTATTTTGTGCAAACCGCAGGGACTAACTATGTTAATACCTTAGAAGTTAATACCCCCAAACGTTACAAAATGAAAAGTTAATACCCTAGAAGGTGATTTTAAACTATTAGTACCTAAGTATGTTATTTTGTGTAAACCACAAGGACTAACTATGTAATTAACTCTTCTATAAACTTGTTATATTAATATATGTAATATCACCTATAATATAATAATGTTATTATAAGCATAAGTAAGTCTAATTATATAAAAAAGGTCCATAATCATATAATTAGGTAATTAGTAGGTTGTTTATGGTAAATAGATGGAGAAAGGAATGATTAGACTAATTAAATTTAGAAAATTAAATTAGTAGGATTACTAACAACACACACACACACACACACACATATATATATATATATACATACATATATATATATATATATATATATAGGGGATGGTTCAAATGAAAACCACTTTTATTGTGAAAACTCGAAAACTAACTAAAAAAAGCCTAAAAAACACACAAATTTTTTTTTTTCAATTTTTTTTATAAATTTCGCTGGTTTTTATATATGAAAAAAAAATTTCAAAAAAAAAAAAAAAAAAAATTTTTTTTTTTTTTGGTTGTACTGCACATGTGTAGTACACTAATACGGAAAGCCTAAACCACTTAACCCACCCCCCACCGACACCCCCCAAAAACCTAAACCCCCCACCCCCACCCCCCAAAAACCTAAATTCACCCTCCCACCAAAAGCCTAACCCCCCACCCCCCAAAAACCTAAACCCCCCACCCCCCACCCTCCCGAAAACCTAAAACTAAACCCTAAACATAAACCCGAAAAAAACCTAAACCCCCCACCCCCACCCCCAAAAACCTAAACCCCCCTCCCCCCCCCCCCCCCCCACACCCAAAAACCTAATCCTAATCATAAACCTCCAAAAAAACTAACCCTAAAAGCTAAACTAGACTCAAAAAGCTAATTTTAAGCATGTAATGCAATTGTAGTACATGTTATATTGCACATGTGCACTACTATAATAATAGTATTGAAAACAAGACGACACCATAAATCTTTTTTATGTCATAAAAATATGCTCGAATATACTTGAATGAAAGATACAAAAATTTGTGATCTTATGGTGTCATTTTTGTTTTAAAATGATAACGTATGGAGAAATGGGAAATGTTTGAAAAGTTACATATTTTTTTTTCCAATTTTACCCCTCCTTCATTAAAAGTCTCCCCCCCTTCTTTTTAGTGGTTTTTAATTAGTTTTCGAGTTTTCACAATAACTAGTGGTTTTCATTTGAACATTCCCCTATATATATATATGTAGGGGAAGGTTCAAATGAAAACCACTAGTTATTGTGAAAACTCGAAAACTAATTAAAAAAGCCAAAAAAACATACCAATTTTTTTTTGCATACCAATTTTCACAGGTTTTTTTATATAAAAAAATTTAAAAAAAAATTTGTAGTGCACATGTGCGATTTTTATAAAAAAGTATTGAAAACAAAATTTGGTGTGTTTTTTAGGCTTTTTTTAGTTAGTTTTCGAGTTTTCACAATAAAAGTGGTTTTCATTTGAACCATCCCCTATATATATATATATATATATAGGATTAGGTTCAAGTTGCAGCCACCACCGACGTCGACACACCGCCGCCCCTAATCCACCACATCAACCAGAGACACCACTGCCACCGAAAAAAGGTGAGACAAGACGGCTCACCGGAGACACCACTGCCACCACACCGGAGAAACAAGGGAGCGCTGGAGATGGGGTTGCAGATCACCCACACCCAAAACCATTAACAAATCAACTACAAACAACAAATCAGAATCATAAAAAGTCACTAACCCTCTGTATTGAAACCAGGGAGCGCTGGAGAAACGAGGGGGCCGCCGGAGTGGGTGCGGTGTTTGGGGGTCGCGGGTGTGGGGGATTGATGGCTGCATGTTCATCGGAGGGTGGGGGGAACAGAGGTGTTTGGGTTAGGGGGTGTCGGCTGCAACTTTAGAAGCTTTAAAGAAGTTCTGCAACTTCAAGAGAGAGAGAGAGAGACAATGAAAATGAAATGAGAGATGATTTTTGAATTTCAATAAATAGATGAGAGAGAGAGAGGATGATCTGACATAATAAATGAGGAGAGATATAAAGGGAATGACATTTGGTAGTAAATGACCAAATTACCCTTTTTAGTGGCTGAATCTAATTTGTTGAGAGTGGTTCTTGCGGTTCTTACAACTGGGGGTGGTTCCTATTTTAGCGGCTCACTATATATATATATATATAATTTATTTTATGTCTAATTATATATTTACTATAATATTTACATGTTCTAAAGTAAAAAAATGGAATTTTGGTTTGGTTTTCAAAAAATATATAAAATAAATGCAAAATGTTCACACAAGTAGGTAAATGGTGGAATTAGCATCCTAACCATTACAAGTGCCTATCTTAACACAAGATCACT
>JARYGA010041596.1:0-41070 GCA_030545235.1 Helianthus tuberosus
GTTCCTGTAACACCCCGAAAACGGGTTTGGTAATCAAACCCCGTTAATACTAATACACGGGTAAAATACCGTTAGCGGTAAAGGTAACCCGGTAAATATTAGGATTTAAAATAAATAAACCTAATATTCAATAAAACGTGAATAAATGCTTTTAAGGAAATAAAGTTTATAAGAAGCCTGAATTAACGGGACTTAAAATAAACCGAGTCATAATTTCCCCGAACCCACTAAGTTAAATAGGAATATTTAACCTAGTTAATAAGTGGGAGTAGTGTTAGAAATAGTTAGATTGTGGCCTACTTAATAACTAACCAAATATGAGGGACCAAACTAAGATATCTTGAAAATGGTTTTAATAAAAAAAAAAAAATAACACAACACACACTAAAAGTGTGTGCGTGCGTGCGTGGGGATGGCCAGGAGAAAGCTCCCATGGAGCTCTAGCCCTAAATCTAACAAATCTCTCAAATTGAAGCTCAAATCAAACCCTTGAAAGTGGTTATAACATCTGATCGCCTCATCCACTGTTTGTATACTACAACTGCTGTCCATTAAGTACTGCTTGTGTACAACAACTGCTGAAGACAAAATGCTGCTATTTAATCTACTGCCCTAAGTCAATTGCTGCTAAAGACCAAAGCCCTGTTTGGGATGAAGCAGTGGAATGAAAAAACAGTTGTTTACTTTGTTTATTGTAATAGTATCAGTTGTGTTCATTTGCGCTGCATTTAATGTCAATTCATATCTATTGATTTGCTCAATTTATACAAACAAACACAATCATTTTAGACAATATAAAATTAGGTCATGCTTTCATTTTAGACAAGAAATTTTGAGTTAGTTAGTTAATTTCTATATCAAACATGAACTAAATAGAAACAATTTAAATGATGTATTATAATCTATTTTGATGGTTATTAAAACTACCCATGTGGTCACACATACTGTCTTCAACATTACTTTATAAAGATATAGAACTAAAGACCAAAATTTAAATGATATATTATAATATGTTTTTTAGTATTTGTTTTCGATCATTACTAAACATACCCGTATGGTTACACGGGTCCTACACCTAGTTTTAATAATAAGAGGGTTAACTTAATTGATTATACAAAAAGTTGTATAAAAGCAAACAGTAAAATCGTTTAGTATATCTGTTTATATAAGTTATTATAAAAACTAGGTTTATCACCCTAGCCGCGTTGCGGCGAACTTCTTTTGTTATTTAGTCTGTGTTTACATGTGTTTTAAAATCATTACGAGCGCGTTGAACACGGAACCACTAGCAAGAATAAAAAGAAAATGTAAAAAAACAATAAACAAGTAATCGAAAGAAAATCAACCAAAAAAATTGTATGATAATGATGTTGTTGGTATGAAACCCGTGGTCAGAGATGAGCAAATAATACTGGGTACCGGTACCAAATTCCCGAACAGAAGGATCCTAAGTACCAATTCGGTACCGACTTTTGGCGTTCCTAGTACCGGTTCGCTACCGATTTTTACCTTCATATACCGGTACCGTAACCGGTCTTTTCGGTATCGGTTGCCACCAAGCTCTGATCAGGGATGAGCAAATGGTACCGTCTAGCAGTACCGAATTTCCTGAACTAAAAGATTTTCAAACTCAATCCGGTACCGACTTTTGGCGTTTTCTGTATTAGGCTGGTACCGATTTTTACCTTGATGTACCGATAATGAACCGGACCGTACCGGTATTTTCGATACCAGTATTAGTTGACACCAAGCTTATCCAATTTAGAAAATAAAGAAAATAATTGTTATTATTAATTTATTAATATATGATTATAATATATTAAATGAATTGTTCATTTCAGTTGCTTAATTGATATATAGTAATGAATAAAAATAAAATTGGTGTTTGTTTTTTACAAATTGATATGACTTGAAGTAGTTTAATTGTTCAAAAATACATCACATATTTTTAATTTAATTAAGAATAAAGAAATACCATATTAGCCTAGATAAGTCTGAAAAGTAATTTTCTCTCAAATAGTTGAAAATTTTAAAATGATCATTTTTAAAGATAGGTAGCAAGTAAAATTATTATGTTTTATTTCACTAATCATTTTTATTTAACATGAGTTCACTAAAAAAATAATAATAAAAAAGAAGAATTATAAACGGTTGGTAAAAGATATAAAAAAATATGGGTTGATTGGAGTAAATAAATTATTATATTGATCGAATACAAACAAAAAAATATATATATAAATTAGAAGTCTTACGTTGCCTTCAAAAAATAAAGTGTTGATTAAAATAAATAGTAAAATTCCAGAATTAGTTTTTATTTAATAAGATGAGGAGAGAGACAACTAACTTTTAAAACACTATTTTGGTAAATATTTTGTAAGAAACACTATTTTGGTAAATACTTTTTCCACCAACACTACTTTAGGAAAAAACTCATTCCAATGGAAAGTTTAGAATTTCCTTTCTCAAATAGGAATGATTGTTAAATTCCATAGATTGTGGAACGTTTTCCAATTCCATTTTTATAAAAAAACCACTAAACATGATTCTTGATGGAATGTTTTCTAATTACAATTTCAATTCCTTTGAAATCCATGAACCAAACGACCCGTTAGTTGAATGTATGCTAGGTATATATAAATCACCGAGCTTAACAACTAGTTCTATAAACCTACTAAACAAAAATATTGAGCCCATTTGTGTGTGCATAAGAGTTGAAGAATACATAACTAAACAAGCTTCCTATGCAGCTTATCTTCGTATAAACCTTTTTCATGGTATGTTCACCCATCTATCTGTAACGAGTGGGACGAGTTTTACCTAGGGGTGTAAATCTCTTTTGGGTTGAACTCTTCAACCCTCAGACCCATATATTTATTTGTATTGTGTCGTGTCCAACCTATTTAAAATGTTGTCATATTTCGTTTTTTATTCATTTACGAATACGAGTAATACCTAGCGACTTAGTAGCATTTAATTACTCCCATTCATATGAAACTTTGTTTGTGATACATTAAGTGTTTATGTGTAGTTATCTCTCCTTCCCAACTATCAAACTTGAGTTTATATATTTAGCTCGAGATGAGAACAAGCGAATGTGATAATTAGAGAATAACAATGGACAAAAGGGTTTAAAAGTGAAACTTACTTTGTTGAAAATCAGATCCTTGATCGAACACACAAATACTATTTGAATGAACTCGTTCGACTTTTTTATTATTCGGATGCTGATTGGGGAGGATGTCCCGACACAGGATGTTCCACATCCCGGTATTTTGTATATTTAGGTGACAACTTGATCTCATGGTCATCGAAACGACAGTCGACGGTCTCTCGATCAAGTGTAGAAGCAGAATATAAGGGGTTGCAAATGTTGTGGTGGAGACTTCATGGTTAAGAAATTTACTGTTAGAACTTGATGTTCCCATTCAATGAGCCACCGTTGTATATTGTGACAACATTTCAGCCGTATACATGTCCGATAACCTGATACAACACCAACGTACTAAACTTATAGAAATCGACATCCACTTTGTTTAGAGAAGGTTCGACCTGGCCATATCCGTGTGCTCCATGTTCCTGCTGCGTTTCAATATGCCGACATCTTCACCAAAGGACTTTCTCGCCAATTGTTTTAATCATTTAGAACCAGTTTGAGAGTCGGACCATCCAACCCTCAAACTGCGGGGGCCAATGGTAGAATGCCACATGACCTAATCACTATTCACATTTGGAAATGTTATATAGTGGAATATATGGTTTTTATTAGGCTAGAAGGTATGGTGAGACTCATCCCCAAGGGGATGGGCCGCCACGTCACCCGCCACGTCACCGGGAGTGAGGATGGGCCTAAAGGGGATGGACCAAGGGGTGGAGGATGGGCCCCACACTATTTATAAAAACAATTAAAAAATATAACTGATTTGATTTTAGAGAGAGAGAGAGAGAGAGAGGAGAGAGAAAGATGAAAGAGAGAGAAAGTGGCCCATCGCGGGCGTCTGTGGGCTGACAGATAGGACAGGACGGAGGGCAGGGGGCGGTGTGGGGGTGCGGCGCCAGGGCTCGCCGGGGCAGGGCCGGCCCCCATACCTGTAAGATTAAATGTATTTATTTTATATTTAATCTAGTAGCCATTATAATCATTTACATTATATGGATCAAAATATATAACAATCCTATTAAGTAATTAGTTGGTAATTGTTGATGGGCCCAATTACCCTTATTAACTAATTAGGGTTTCCTCCTGAGTGCATATAAAAGGAGACTTATGTTGAGGTTCCAAGGTTAGACACATAACCTAACTAATTCACATAACATCAATCGACCTCCTCTCCATAGCCGATTACCCTTTATCGGTTCTCTCATCACCATCAATAGATTGCACCCTAAGGAGGAACCAGATCAAGATGACAATCATGTCAAACACTACTGCTGGCCTATCTGATGCAATCAAAGGTATGTTTTCATGTTTTACATTATGTTCAAAACAGAAATGAACCAACATGTGGTATCAGAGCATATGTTGATTAGTCGGTTCTGTTTTGTATCCATAAATGTGGAATAAAACTGGAAAACAGTTTTGAAAAAACCTTAATAAAATTCCGTCTTGCCATCCGAAATCATCATTACGGATCATTACAGATGATTACGGATGATTACGAATCTGGGTTTTCATCATCTCGAATGCATCTCGGATCATTACGGATCATCTTTGATTATCTCGGATCATTACGGATCATTTTGGATCATTACGGATCTGGGGTTTCATCATTACGGATGCATTACGGATGAAAGTTCATTAAATTTTACTGTTCCGAAATCATAATTTTCAAGAAATTGATTAATAAATTTCCAGATTTCGGATAAAGTGATTAAGTTTTATTTTAGGATTCATCACATCTTTATGAGAAATTTCGAAAATTCCTTTAGTTTTGGAATGAATTTAGGATTATTGGGTGTTTGTTCCTGTTTGATTTATTTTTATCTAATTAGAATTTTCGAAATATGTTATTTTATTAATGGATATAATTTTCGAAATAAACAGATAAATATAATGAATATTTAAACCGGAAACTTAATCCCATAATCCCTAAGATTTCAGATTTAAATCTTATCAGTAATTAACTGCTTAAATTAAGGATTTGTGCCTTGAGGAACACATTTCGGATGAACATTCCGGATGAACATCTGTTCGTCCATCACGGATCAATAACTGCCTGATCATTTCGGACCATCTCGGACTTAGTGTCACGGATCATTTCGGACTAAGCATCACCATTTCGGATGACTCCAAGACATAATTCATCCGAAATCATGCGTCTTGGACACATCCGAAATCATCCGAGATCATCCGAAATCTTGAGTGTTCATAAGATTTCAAGACTTATTCGAAATCCTATTACTTTATTAAGCAGTTAATATGAACTAAGATTTCAAGGGGCACGCTGTTCCCCTGCAACCCCAGCGAACTCACCGCGGAGTTCGATCCGCGCTAACAGGTGGTTTGCTACTAAATAATTGGTTTTGTAATTACTTAGTTAATTAATAAGGATCAAATAATGTTTAACAAAACCAAAATGGCTTTACTTGAATGAGCTTCTGATGGATCATTTCTGGCCAAAGCTGACTTGATACATCTACTTATCATCCAAGTATTACGAAAGCTATGTTAAGTGTGCATCAAAAACATGAATGTCTTAATATCTGGCCAAAGCTGATTTAATTCCTTCATAGATGACATACTTAACAAGTGCATAACTAAAGTGATTGTCTCAATTTCTGGCCAAAGCTGATTTGTTACAACCACTTTGCACATAAGCTTAAATGATTACACTTCTGGCCAAAGCTGATTTGTTTTCGTTTAAGTAGAACTTTAAATAGTCTATTATTTTGATGTTAGTAATAGACATATCACAACCTCTTCACACAATGATCCTTATATTAATGATCCTTAATTAATTTTTATGATAATTTCGTCTGCCTTATTTTTTAGTACCCATAATTTTACTCACTGTAATTTTCTTCTATAAATCCATATCTCATCCACTCTAATTCCTAAATCTAATATGTTTTGCTTAAAGTTTCTATAAGAATTAGCTCTTAAATTAAATCCTTGATTATCTCTTAAGACACGATAATCCTATTGCTCTCTTCTGATAAAGCACTACAGAAGAAAATTAGAGCATGATGAAGAGGATAAATCGAACATGATGTCTCTTATGATAATCAAGATCCCTCTAACATAATTGCTATCACTAAAGTTATTCCAGATTAAGTCTTTCTTAAGACTAATCTATAATTGTGGAATAATCACAAGAACTCCTAAGATGCATGCCTTCATTTAAATTCTAAACTATAAGCTAAGTGGTATATGTGAATACATAATAATGTACAATACCATGACCCATAAAGTTAAGGGCTTACGCATGGAAATAAGTACATTTTTCCAGTACATTACATACTAAGATTTTCACTTGTACAATTTGATGCCTTATAAATCAACTATAACACTCAAAAGTACCAAAGTATAATGAGTGTGTTGATAAGCAACATATGTACAAAGAAATAAATATTAGAAACTGGAAAATAAGTTGGTACTCACCTTACAACCACTTAAAACTTTAAAAGAGGATTGTTCTAAGGCCCATAGACAAAATTCCAACTCTAAGGTTCTTCAAGGGAAAATCTCACTGCATAACTATGCCATTAGACTAGGCATAAGCAACGAGACTATCTATTATTTAGAAGAACAGTTGGATAAGTTAATTATGTAGTCACTTCCTAATGATATCTAAGTCTGCTAATTTTTAAATATTCATATTAACACATGATTAGTTGACTCTAGTTCTAAACGTTTCCTTACCAGAAGTCAAACAAATAATTAACATGAGAGTTAGTGACAAAATTAAATGTTAAGGCTGTAAGAACCATAATAAGCAGTCTTCTAACAATGCTTTTCGATACCTTATATATTCTGAAGATTAATCAGAATATAGTATCATAATTAAGCAAAGTTATGAACGTTGTGAGGTTTGCATAGTCAACATAAAGTCACACTTACCTTAAACTCTCATCTTATTTGTTCTAAATATCTGGATTGAAACATTACTAAGATGGAACTAGATGATACCTTACACTTTCACAACTTTTGTCATCATGCAAATGAGAATTTGACAAAAGGAAAATGAGACTTATAAATTTCATCCATTATAACTGAAATTCATGAGAAATCATGACATGGTTAATGAGGATGATTTTTTTTTATCTAATCTCATTCTAAGTGATTTTAAATCATGACATTAAAGCCCTAAAATATTACTTGGCTTAAGGAATAAGTATGGGTCCATCATAAGTCATTCATTGACATTCGTGGAACTTATTCCAAATGGAATATTCAGACATAATTCATTTATCATTTAAAAGACTATCAACTTGTATCTAAATTTTGTCGCATATGGCTCACGGTCTTAGAAGAAATCTATTCATATATATATATATATATATATATATATATATACTTAATAAGATTTCTATTAGATATGTCCCTAAAGTTTCTTATGATATCTGGACATTAAAGAAATCATATAAAGTCTAACGTATATATATGATAGGTTCCCATGTCATGTACCTCATTGAAACTTCTCTTGTAGCATTACTAGAGATATTAAAGATCAGTGGGAGCATTAAGTGTCTTAATAATAACTTGCAATAGTTGCAAGAGGTGGGGGAGTGAAAATTTTACATTACCTAAATTTTCACCTCTTGTACAAGACACCACTCCATCACGACACTGTTCTATCATAACTTGTCTCTTTAAAATCTGATGCTACTCTTACAAAAGTTTCATTGTTGCTTAATTGTGGGCACACTTAGATTTCTTACATAAACTAATATAATCCTCAACAAAGAGAAATCACAACGACTAACGTCATTAATTTGTTTTCTCTATTAGAATCTGTTGGTCATTAAATATTGACCCTAAGCATGCCGAGTTCCTAAAGATTTCTAAGGTCAGTGGGAGCAGTTAAAGTCCTTATCATGCTTTGCAAGGAATACAAGGGGCGGGGGGAAGAGTGTCATTAAATTTCACTCCGAATTTAACTCCGATTACACCTCTTGTACACCATACTGCACCAACTCTTAAAAACTTAGAATCCTAAAAATGATAGCAACCTAACCAAGAGCTAATCCATAAACTGAAACTTCTAACAAACCCAATAATCAACTCAGGAGGTCATCTAGGTTTAAAAACCTACTAACTTTGATGATTACATAACCTCCCTAATGAAGTTGAAATGGACTTTGGAAAAGTTTACCGATCCTATCTCTTCAAATTAAGCCATTAGTGTCAATCAATCTTCTAAATGGAATAAAATAGTTTCCTAGTAAAACTGATTTTATGTGTTCATATAATGTTTAGGATTTGATTGAATTACTTAAGAGTGTTCACAACTAAATCAAATCCTAATATAAGCGTTAAGACACGAAGAGGCATGGTTGATTGTCAGAGGCTATACTTAGGAAGAGATAAATTATCAAAGAGGATCATCACTGTTCTAGTAGCTTATAATAGTTTAAAGCTACATTAGATGAACATTAAAAACATTTTTCCTTAACAAATGGCTGACATATTTACATGTTCATAAAACAACCTGAAAGTTCTAAACTAAAGGTTAAAGAACACTTTATTTGTAAGCCAATAAAATCCATGTATGGGTTAATGCAAACATCATAATGTGATGAAAAGCTAACGTAATTATTTTCATCAAGAATCAAGTGGATTAATGTACCTACCTCAAGATGAGTGGGAGAAACTAAGATAAACTTGTCTATATAGATGATATTCTTTTGACAAGTATATGTTACATAAGTCAAAGCATTGTTAACACAAACTTTGATATAATAAATCTCAGAGATATCTCTTACGTGATTGATATCATAACATACTAAGATAGACCCAATGGGATATTAGTTCAGTTCCATAAGTTTAACATTAAATGGGTCCTTACATATGTAACAATCAATACTGCTCTCCTTCAGAGGATAATATGGTAAATGAGATTATTTCCTTACGCTTCATTAATTAGAAGCCTTATGAAAGTTCAAGTCTATACTCGTTTAGATATTACTCACATTGCAACACACTAGATATGTCTAGATTAATGTGAAGCATCTAATGGAGTATTACAATATCTTTAAAGGAAACGAGATACTATACCTTAAAGAAGAAGTGAGAATTAAAACCGGTTTATTACTTTAGCTTTGTGATATTCAAAGATGCAAGAATGTAATTCTGGGTACATCTTTATGTCAGCAGACAAAATCTATCTTATGGAGGAGTCATAATAAACTGATAATAACAACCTAAGTTATAACGACATAATATAGTCACTAAATGTTGTTAGAAATTTATCAGTGGACTCATAAGTTTATTAACTCCATATAATTAATGTTTTGAAGACTTAGTGTGATAAAGTCAGCTACCATGACTCCTTAAACAGTAACAGTTCAAGAGGTGCTGCATTAAAGTTCGATACGCAATTAATTATTCGTTTGTGAACGAATTGAGGAAACTAAGTTTTGTATCGAATACATTCATGATATGCTTAAGGATCCTATAACTGAAGGGCTATTACCCATAAGTCTTATTAAGAGAGCTCAGAGACGGGTATTAATTGATGGCCGTGCGCAACTGCATATCGTACTATGAATGACTAAGTATTAGTTAATTTTCCTCATCAGTTTGATTTTGTATGTCTCTAAGAATATGTCAAGCTAACATAATGGCATATAGACAAATATAGTTACAAATCAAACAAAGGGCTTATGCGTATTTTGATCATAACGATTAGGTTTTAAATTAAGGCTATAGTATGGCTAATGTGGGTCCTGAGTCGCATAATGATTCAACGGCTGTATTTCTCTGCTATAGTACTTGTTTAAGGCTAAAATGAGTGTTAACTCCTGATCAGGCTTATCTAATACTCATAGTAAATGATTACTTGGCTAAGTGGGAGAATGTAAGATTAAATGTATTTATTTTATATTTAATCTAGTAGCCATTATAATCATTTACATTATATGGATCAAAATATATAATAATCCTATTAAATAATTAGTTGGTAATTGTTGATGGGCCCAATTACCCTTATTAACTAATTAGGGTTTCCTCCTGAGTGCATATAAAAGGAGACTTATGTTGAGGTTCTAAGGTTAGACAGATAACCTAACTAATTCACATAACATCAATCGACCTCCTCTCCATAGCCGATTACCCTTTATCGGTTCTCTCATCACCATCATTAGATTGCACCCTAAGGAGGAACCAGATCAAGATGACAATCATGTCAAACACTACTGCTGGCCTATCTGATACAATCAAATGTATGTTTTAATGTTTTACATTATGTTCAAAACAGAACTGAACCAACAATACCTTCTAGTCTTAAGCAAGGTCTAATATAGCGCGACACCCTCAATTCCAAGACTTAACAATTTAATTTATAAAAGTAGTTATGGTAAGACCTCTTCAATCGGCTATTAACCCACATAAATTCCTATGGTTAAAAACGTATTTCGATACTCATGCACATGTTTGACAATGTTTAATGAAAACCTAGAAACTGGTAATTGTTGCTTTTTTTTTAATTCTGCTTCACATTAATTAGAATTTTTTTAGAATTACTTTTTTTAATAGCCAACGGAACTTTCATTCATGGAAAACAAAATACACAAAAGTCCTTAGCCAGTAGCTGAGACGTAATACAAGCAAACACAAAACGAAGAAAAAACACGAAAAATGAGCAAACTTCTTTTACAAGTTAAAATTGAAATCCCACCATTCTTGTTTTGTTATCATACTATGTTTCGATCGTAACTTCACACCTTGGAAGGACGTATCCTTTATGTCTTCGATAATCGCTTGGGCCACTCGTTGTCTTCCTGTAAAAATCTTTTCGTTCCTGGTTTTCCACAAAATCTACATTGTTTGAATTGCTATAGCATGTAATATCTTCCTTACATTCTGGCTCCTTTGACATTCGAGAATCATCTGCAACAGTTCCGTTATGCTACCGTCGGTGTTAACCATCGAAATTTTTGTCCATGTTGACACTGCTTCCCATGTTCTTTTTGCAAAGTTGCATCTCAGCAGTATGTGGACTGCTGATTCGTCGTCCGCACCACATATTTTGCAGGTTACATCATGCAGATTCATGCTAGTGATAACATGATAAATCACTTTCCATTAGATTCAGTTAACTAATAAGGTTCCGCCACTTGTTATCAAGTTATAAGATTACAGCTATTTTTATAAATTCTGCATTATTATTCTCTTTGAAATTAATTTTGAACTCGTTACCTCACTTTTCTAGGCGTTGATTCTCCCATATTTTGATTATATTAATGCATTAAACATTAATTGCAACATATAAAAATTGCACCATGTCCCCTAACAGTTGTATTCCAAACTATTGATTATTCCTTTCACGTGTAAACTTGTCAATTTTCTACAAACAATATAAGAAGGTTAATCTGTACATTATAAGAAGAAATTAAAGTAAACCAAACAATAGGAAATTTCCATCGGCAAGGCGTTGACATCATCAAATGGAACCAAAAGAAATTTCCCTCACAGCTGTGATCATGTGAAGCCATGCTACTCTATATATATACTCCCCCACCACACACCTAAAAGCCACTATATACCTTCATTTCATGCCTTTGACAACATTGCAAACAATGGCTCGATTTGTTCTTTTTTTCTTGATCTTAGCACACACATTTCTAACTATCTCAGCAGAATATTCAGGGACCGAGCCTACGCTTGAGGCGCCTGCTTTTAGTCCTTTGAACAATAGAAATATAGCTGAAGCACCCAAAATTCGGAAACTTGGTAAACACCATGTAATCAAATCAGAACCACCTACCACTGGACCATCAAGTGAACATGAAGAGAATAGTGGGAGTATGGCGGAAGAGGAGGATGGAATGTACCTAGAGAAGCAGCACCACCACCACAGATCAAATTCAGTTGATAAGTCCATTGCTGGTGGCGGGGTGATCCTTGGAGGGTTGGTTATGGCATTTGTGGTGTCGATTGTTTGCTACATTCGAGCCACTAGGAAAAGAAGCATGGTGGAACCACCGACGCCCACTACTATTAGAAGTGCTTCATCATAGAAATCATGTTTTGAGTAACACATAGTGCTATTCGTATTCAATTTATTCATAAAGTAAATAGTTTTTTTTCCAGTAATTCTTGTTTTGTATTTGCTCTAAAGAAAATTTTATATCTCCGATTTTGTAGTTATGACAATAATAAAAAAAATAATTCTAAATGTTATTACTTAGTACTTATAATAATAATAATAATAATAATAATAATAATAATAATAATAATAATAATAATAATAATAATAATAATAATATCTATATATCTATATATCTATATACATATATAAAGCATTTCACATGGCTTAGAAAGTCATTTCCCTTCAATTTTTTAAGACGCCAGTTCAAGATCTCAAGCTAAATTCCATTATTTTCATCCCCCACTCCCAAATTTGCCCCTCATTTAACCAGGTTTCAATGATTACTTCCGTTTCTTAATAGTGTAATAATGAAATTGAAGTTGGACGGGTTGCATCACCTCTTCCGAATTCCACTTGCAACCACAAAAGGTTCTCTAAGGTCTCCGTTTACCCATTCACTAACCCTAGATCCTTTAGGTTTGGTCGTCATAAGAAATCAAATCAAAGATAGGGCAATCGCAATTCTCCCGGTGAAGAAGACGAACAACGAGTAAGTTTTCATCCATTTATATCCAGTTTCTTAGATTGTTATAAAGGAGAGTGATGTGTGAAGGTTTCCCTTCATGGCCATTGTCGCCATCGTCGTTGCTAACCCCACTGCCACCGTCTGACGCGATGGTTGTTGTTTGCGGATTGATTGAAGACGAACCGAGGCGAGATTATTCAACACGTTCGGCAGACCACAGGTATGATTTTTCAATTTTGAGTTGGGAAACAAAAGGGTTTAAATTATCGTATCGAGTCCCGGTTTTGTTTGGTAACTACTAATGCTCGGTGACGGTTTGTTGTCGTCTTGGGTTCTGATCGAGTCTTCATCTAGGATTCTGATTGACAACATTCAATTGCATGCTGAATTTTAGTTCGAACAAATCGAATAATTGCTGCTTTAAGCTTCATCTGGGATTTTGACAAGGTGCCCTTTTAGGGGTAAACGATGATGTTTTTCCTACAATATATGCAGATATTTAAGGCCCAGGTAACTTTTTTTAGAACATTATGTATGTTATTCTGACTGAATATAGTTGGTTTGCAGCTGGGGTGTTATTCGCATGAAGTTGCTTCTGTCTTGTGATTTCCAACACTCACGACCTAAACTCCTAAAGGTCCGGTCACTGTTTCTAGGCGATGGTAGCATTTCATTTATGTATTATTTGTTCATGCAAATATTATTAGTGGTTTATGCTCGTTTAATATTTTCATGCTTGACTTTGGTGATTAGGGTTGACTCAGAGCACGCAATGGCTGAAGTAGACAACGTGGAAGATGATGACGACTTGTGGAAAAAGTTATGGTGGTTGCCAAACTTGTTGAGCAGGAAAAAGGTACTAAAAGAGACAATTGATGACTTTAAGTTATATTGTGTGACTTCGTGAATCACAAATTCATAATCAGCAAGTAATCAATACTTCATTTTTTCGATCGTAGGAAGCAATTTGTTCATCTTTACTGAATAGGTAATATTACTGCAGTATCTGTCATAAATATTTATCCCTAGGTTAATCTTATATCTTTTTTTTAATTTTTTTTGTTTTTTGACGCGGCACAAAGCTAACACGAAATCCGTAGGTTTGGGTTGACCCCATTACATATAATTTTGCATATATTTGATCTGTTTCAGTGTCTCCATGAGCTATTTTGCAAAGACCAATGGCAGGCTCTCAAGTTCCGTATTGTCCGACAGAGAAGAAAATGTCAGATTCTTGGTCACCACTTGATCCAAGTACCTTTAAAGTGCGGGGACATAATTATTTAAAGTAAAATAAGCTTGACATTAAACTATTTCTTTATTTTTTCCCTCTAATTTATAAGGGGTTTGTATTTGTCTTACCAACGTGGCATGTGGTTCCTTCTGTTTTACAGAGATAAAAAGAAAGAATGTGCTTCAAATCAAGCTGTTTATTACCCTATTGGTGTTGACGTATTCTTATTCCCCGTAAGATTGATCATATTGCACGCCTTCTTGAACTTCCAAAAGTTGAATCATCTGGAAAAATCCCTCATTTGCTTGTTGTAAATCTTCAAGTATGTCCCTTCTAACCATTAATTTTTTATTTCATCTCGTACATAAAAAAATCATAAGGTCAAATTTCGATGCGTATACCTTTTTAGATGAGTTCACATCATTTACCTTTCTACTTAACCAGATTTTTTATGTCTATAAATTAGATACCTTTATACCCCCTACACTATTTCAAAATGAACATGACGGAGAAGGAATGAGTTATGTTTTGTACTTCAAGCTATCTGAAAATTATGAGGAACTTCCGCTTCATTTTAAAGAAAATATCAGGGTAAGATGGTCAATTAGTCATGTCTCATCTTCTCATCGTTCAAGCTTTCATATGGTTATGATAAACATTTTATTTCGAGTATTTATGTGTTTTATAATTTTGATAGAAAATAATTGACGATGAGGTGGAAAGGGTTAGAGGTTTCCCGGTAGATACCATTGCACCCTGCAGGGAAAGATTGAAGATCATGGGCCGACTCACAAACTTAGAGGATCTTCCGTTGAGTTCCGCTGAAAGGAAGTTTATGAGTGCTTATAACGAGAAGCCCGTTCTCTCACGTCCCCAACATGAATTTTTCTTGGTAAATATATTTATTCCATTATGTTTTTTTACCTCATGGTACTTTTTGACGTATATTAAGTAATTTTTTTTATTAATACTTAAGACCCCATTTTGAGTAACACAAAGAACTGTACATGTGGTAATACATCACGAGGATTGGCTGGGTTACAGGTCAAAACGGGGTCAGGTTGTAAGGGTCAAACATTTAAGTAATGTTGAAATGGGCCGGGTCAGCTTGGGTTGAAACATCAGTGGCTTCAGTTGAAGATCAGTTAAGAAAATAAATGACCGTGTATGAGGTATATTTCGATGATATCAATTATTAAAGGGTATTAAAGATTTTCGACTAATAATCCCATTTTGCAAGTAGGGCTGTTATAGAGCCGAGTCGAGTTAAGCCAGAATGCCAGATTGAGCTCGGCTCGAACTTAAACGAGCCAACTCTGTTCGGCTCGTATATTTTATCGAGCTGAAAAGTCGAGCTCGAGCTTAAACGAGACAACTCGGTTCGGCTCGTTTATTTTATTGGGCTGAAAAGTCGAGCTCGAGCTCGAACTTAAACGAGACAACTCGGTTACTTTTCATGGCATTAAACTTCACATCTAATGCTTCTTTTTTCAAGATTCATTTTGCTTATTGTAGAAGATTCATGTGTCAATTGGATTGTTTGACAAATGTGCAATAGTTGCACACGCGTGGGCTATATAGGCTTGCATATGCTGTTTCTACAGCTTGTGCACTAATATGCTCATAAAAAAAATCAAAACAGTGACCCACCCATTTATTCGTTATCTTAATTTATTCTCAGTGTTTTCAAATAGCATATGTACATGTTGACTTCTTTTCTACAGTCTACCATGGATTCACACTTACATTTCCTTTCAGTTCTGGCCTTTTGATACAAATTGATGTTTGCTCTCACATTGGTTTCTCGGTTAATGGTGTTAACAACCTTCATGCGTTTTGTACGGATACCCTTAAATCCAGTTATGGACCCGTGGGTGATTTTTTAATGGATGAACGGAATTCGGTTTCCATACCATCGCAAAAGAAAGATGTAATGCAGACGGAAAACGCGTGTTTAGAAGCTCAACAGAGTGAAATAATCACCAATACTCACCAGAGTGAGATGATGATATCGTAACCAGTGAAGTCATAACACAAGATGATGATGATGATGCTAAATCTATGTATTTCGAGTTACAATTTAAAACAAGTACATATCACTAAAGGTTACACTTTTACCAATTTAGAAACAAGAGTGTGATGTGAATTATATGTTTTATGTATAGTACTAAATTTAGGTAACACGTCTTCAAGCATTTGAGGATTTTTTTGCAGAAATAGGTGTTTTGAGCCAGAAAAGAGTGCCATTAGGTGGTCACCAATATTGTTTTCATATTTAGGTAGGTAGCTGTATGAAACAGCGACCTTCAAGTTGAATTATGTCCAAAAGCTGCAAAATCTGCAAGTATGTAAGAAGGTCGTTGTTCTGAATAAAGACCTTAAGAGGTCGCTGTTTGATACATACATCTTCCAGAAGGTCGCTGTTTTGAAACATATATCTTACGGAAGGTCGCTAAATCATACAGCTTGCTTATAAAAGGTCGCTGAATCATACAACTTTCTTATAAATGGTCGCTGAATCATAAAACAATGTTAATGAAGGTTGCTGATTTATAAAACATTGTTAATGAAGGTTGCTGATTCATCCTACAATGTTAATGAAGGTTGCAGATTCATCCTACAATGTTGATGAAAGTTGCTGTTCCGTAATGCAATGTTGTAATGAGTCGCTGTTTGACCTTGTCATTTTGCAGGGAGTCAATTTTATAATTGTTCTGAATTGTTCAGTATGCATTTTATAACCCAAATATAATACAAACAGATGCACAACAATTCGTCTGTAACATAATGTGTTTGTTAAAATAATATAATGTTGATTTTGCAATTGTGTCTGTATGATGTTCTTTATAATAGATGTTCGTTGCTTGATATTTTTGCCGATACGAAAATTTGGTCAATGTATCATCATGCTCTTGGATCATTCGGGACCTCATTCACCATGATGTTTTTCTCAGTTTTAATTTTCGTATACCAAGTGGGAAGATCTTGTGTGGAGGAGAACGATCATTCTCATCTACCATCTCCTCCCGTAAGGTGTACGAGGATAATAAAAACTGCTGCTGTGGATGCTTCTACGGCTGCTATCGAGTCTTCTGAATGATTTAGCAGCCGCTGAGGTTGTTCTCATCTACCACCTCCTCCCGTAAATTATTCTGCAACTTCTGGTGGGGGCATCACCCCCGTTTTTTATAGGAGATTTAGATCCTATTGTAATGTTGTTCACCGAACATCACCGAGCTTGCATAATTCTCAGCATCCTTAACCTTAGACCTCTCATTTCCTTTCGCAAAAAAAGTTGCATCAGGAAGCTCGATATACGAAGAAATGGGACGGGTTTAAATTCACTGTATTTCTGTTCTAATTGGAAGCCCGACAAACAGTCTTGCAATTAGAAATGATTTGTTAAAATAGTACGAAGTGAAGTAACATTGTATTTCTGCCTGTATGTAATTAAAATAGTACTGCATTTATGTAATTTTCGAGTTTGATAGATCCTGTTGTAATGTTGTTGAATTACCTAATAAATAACATTGTTAAATTTTGTGTTGTAACATGCCTTGTTGTTGCGAACCCGGTGTAAACATAATTTCAATGATGGTTCAAACGAAAAAATTAGAACTACTTCAAACGAATAATAAAATCCAAATAACTGACTAGTTGAAACGAACGGTGCCGTATATGTATTTAAAGTTGTTTTAAGACTACTTACATTTTTACTTTTTAGAATAGAATATTAAAAAATAATTATTGTATGTATATCAACCCACAAGATGGTGATCTCCACCAACTATCTGGTTCCTCCAACACTATAAATACCAATTGGATTAGGTTCTCAACCCACAATAAGTTTCTTTAAAACAGATAGATACTAAACGAAATCCAGCTTACACAACCCACTCATCCTTAACATTTCTTAACATTTCACTTTCTTAGATCATGGATTCTTTTCAGCCTTACCTCGTAAGACTATATTGGGGCGGTGTGTTTTCCTTTGTTAACGGGGCTGTTCAGTTTGACCAATCCATGCTAACAACCTCTTTCCTTATGCGACATAAATCGTCATATGACCAATTGGTGGATTCAATCTGTAATCATGTTCAACTACATAAAGAATCGGTGCGCCTTTCATTGTTACTAGGGTACACGTTTCAGGGCATATCTCAGACAACAAAAATTTTCAACGATGATGGTGTTGAAATGATAAACTATTTAGTAGAAGTATCGGATGGCAACTTCATTGCCGAGATCTATGTTCAGTGGGAGGCGGTCAATCCTATCCAACACATAAGTTTCACAAACCTTCTGCATGACATTACACAACGTAATGTTGTTGACACCCAAGATTCCGATGAAGATGGGGAGGGATACGGGCAAACAACTCAAGAACACCACTTCATGCCTCCTGTTGATAACATAGTAGGCCCGTCCTCCCAGTTTGTGGTCGGTGACAACAATAATGACAGTTTTGATGATTCGGAAAGTTGCAGCACCGAAGAAAGTTATGAGAGTGAAGAGGCACCACCATTCGACGCTGGCACTTCTGACAACGAGGCTGCAGTCAACCAACACATTGAGTTGACCCTGGCTCAGCCGAGGCATATCATTCTAGGGACACATGACGACCCAGACGAGGACGAGGAACTTAGGGATTACATGTGTCCGGATTATGAAGATAATCCAATGGACGTATGGAATTCAAAAGTAAAACAGATACGTCTCGGCATGTATTTCAAATCTAAACAGGAGGTGGACCTTGCTGTCCGAGAATGGAACATTCGCCGTGGAAGGGAAATTTTAATGATGGATAGCAAACCAACTTTATACAAAGTTAAATGCTACACCAGAAACAAAAATTTTACAAACCCTTTCCCTCATGCTCGTTTGTGTGAATGGCGTGCAACGACATCAAAACAGAAACACCAACACCTGTGGCAAATTACCAACTGGGCGCCTGCCCACAATTGTTATTCCATGGTGGTACGCAACAACAACAGGTGCCTTAGATCTAAGGATATCGCTGCACACATCCTGCCACAAATTCGTACAGACATTGCGTTGAAGGTGAAACACATCAGGACGCATATAAAGCAAGTGATGTCTGTCGATGTTACGTATACGAAGGCGTGACGTGGACGAAGAAAGGCAATTGAGAGGATATATGGGACCTGGGAAAGCAACTTTCAGGAGCTGCCAAAGTACGTGTTACTGCTTCAGTCTCGAAACCCTGGTATGGTGGTTTCATGGTTTCATCACCCGCACTCGGCTCCAGGACATCCAACATTCAAATATGTTTTTTGGGCATTTGGTCCTTCTATTCGCGCATTTCATCTTTGCCAGCCTGTAATCTCTGTGGATGGCACACACTTGAAAGGAGGGTACCGTGGTAAGTTGTTGGTTGCGGTAACCAAAAACCCCAACAACTACATAATGCCAGTGGCGTACGCTCTAGTTGACGAAGAGACGGTTAATAGTTGGTGTTGGTTTTTCCAAAATTTGAGGGAATACGTCACCAGAGACTGTAACAGTAGAATTTGTGTTCTATCAGACTGTCATGCCGGGATAATTAATGCGATGGAGAACCTTGTGGATTGGAGGGAACCAAACGCCTACCACCGTTATTGTCTTTGGCATGTAAGAAGCAATTTTAGTGGTAGGTTCAAGAGCAAATCTCTTAGGAAGCTGTGTTGGATGATCGGGAGCACAAGTCAATGCAGAAAGTATGTTTGGGATGTGTGGGAAATGCGGATGTTAAATCTGGATGCTTGGAACTACCTGAACGACATCGACAAAAGCAAGTGGACTATTGTGCATGACCGCGGAAACCGTCGTTGGGGTAACCTGACGTCGAACATATCCGAGTCTATGAATAATGTCTTACGTGAAGCAAGACTCCTGCCAGTAAAATCCTTGATTCATTATACGTTCAGCAAGGACGTATCAGAGTATGCTCGGCACGAGCAGATGGCCCAAAGCTGCAATACCCCTCTACCTCCTCGAATTTGGTCCAGGTTTAACAAGTTGCATTTCGTAGCCATGCAACATGAAGTGTCCGTCTACGATGTCAGAGATGGTCGCTACGTGGTAGTTTCAAGGGAAGAAACCAATGATGAAGGTGGAAACGAGTACACCGTTGAATACAGACGCAGGCGGTGCTCATGCGGGAAATGGCAAATGCTTAGATTCCCTTGTTCCCATGCTATCGCCGTTTGTGCTTGCAGGGGTGAGAAACCACATGACGTTACCAATTCCATATTCCATACCACCTCCTATCAGGAACAGTACAGCGGTCATTTTTTCACCCTGGGACACAAAGATGAGTGGGAAGAAGCGGACTGGACAATTCAAGGGGACCCTTCGAGGGTCACAACACATCGAGGGAGGGTTCGTTCAAGAAGAATTCAAAATGAGATGGATGTTAACTACCACGATGAACCCCAGGCATGGCGATGCAGCAGATGCGGAGAAACCGGGCACAACAGGAAGACCTGTGGCCGACATTAAGTTAGTATCTTGTTGTGGTTTTTACTGTTAACTGTAAGGTGTATCCTCCTATGTTTTGTGTTTGGTATTTCTGTTTGAATTCTCAATTGGTGTAATTTAACAATTAAGACATTTGTTCCAAAATTCACTAAGAAACATTAAACGCAACAACACACATATTATTGAATTGAAAATACATAAGACAACAGCTAAGGTAGAATATGGTGGGGTTCAAAAAGATGAATCAGAATCGCTATTGTAATTCTGATACTGCTCCCATGGATCATCACTAACCACTGCGTCATCTGATAATGCGTTTAAGTCTCGATCGTTGTCGGATGGCTCAGTATGCCTACAGTAGTAGTGGTGTCCATAGCTGCATTGTGGTCTCCATAAGGCTGCCCCCCTTTCAACAACTGAGATGTATGGGCTGCTAGGGTTTTGTGGTGCTGCCATGAACGAAGTTTGATTTTGATTTTGCTGACTATGATGATCTGGACGGTAATGATGTTGTTCTAGCGTTGAAGGTCTGGGAGGGGCATGCAGCTGTTCAGTGGAGGGGAGCACACTGTTAGGGTTTGGTTGTCGAGCAATATGGTTACGGTTGGTTTGGGGTTCAAGAAAGTTACGGTTGGGTTGTGGTTGAACAGAGTTACGGTTGGGTTATGGTTCAACATTTGCAGGGTTTGGCTCCCCTTCACGTATATGCAAATGAAAATGAATCTGTAATTCGTTATCACCATCTGCCATCCGAATGACTTGTGAGGTGAGGTGAAGATGTGAAGACATATTAGTGTGATAGGTGGTATTTATAGACAGGAGAAGTGTAGGGGTGGGTAGTTATTAGAATACCTTCCACTAAAGACAAGCCAAATGAGGACATAAAGTGCTGACACAACAAACGACAAAAAACTTTCAACTAAACACCACTACAACAAACATCCTGCAACAAAACGAGCAACCCTATTTCCAATGGCAGTCACCTCTAGATGATAGTTCCGAGTCTGACTCTTCTCCAGAATATGGGTTGTGCCAAACACATGACCAATCTTCTTCTTCCTCCTCATAGTTCCAAGCATCCTTCAGGACTTCTAGGTTGTAATCCTCCTCCGGGTTGGGGTTGAAATCAAACTGTTGATTGTCATAGGTCCAAACTTTTTTAACAACGGGGATTTCTTCAACCGGTTTTTTTTCCAAGAACGTCCTTCTGTTTTCCAGTTGATGATTCACAACAGCACCGGAAGACGATCCTCCTTCCTCGACAGGTTCAGATTTTTTTGATTTCTTTCCTTCCTCCAAATCAGGAAGCTTTGGGGGTAGTTCCCATTCCAAACAAGCTTTGATGTCTTCTTCACTCATGCAATTGTTTTGAAAGTGGGAGAACGGAGGTAACCGTTTCTTACCATTGCGCTTATCCATTACTAAGAAATGGTATTACAAAGAAGAGTGATGAGGACCAATGGAGGGGTGTTTTCCAAGGGACTTTTTTATAGATGAAACAACGACCAAGTATAACATCTCTGGATGAAACAGCGACCTAGTATAACATCTCTGGATGAAACAGCGACCTAGTATAACATTTCTGGATGAAACAGCGACCTAGGATAAGATCTCTGGATGAAACAGCGACCTAGTATAACATCTCTGAATCAAACAGCGATCTAGTATAACATCTCTGAATAAAAACAGCGACCTAGTATAACATCTTTGGATGAAACAGCGACCTAGTATAACATTTCAGCATGAAACAGTGACCTAGTATAACATTTCAGCATGAAACAACGACTTTACTACTTTGATTGTTCAAACATAAATAGTGACTCATACCCCCATCTCGAATTGCACCAACCACACAATAAATGAGGGACCCGGAAGACTCGTTCTTGGAGCTGGAGGAAGTTCCCGATACCCCCGTGAAAAGATCCCCAGAAAGACACGCTGGTATTATTACCCAACAGAAGAGTCTAGATCATGGTCAAAAAATGTAATGCGTTCTATCATAATGGTGATTCTTCTTTCTGTTATAGCGGATTCCTTGGAAGGAGACAACTCGGGTGCGAGTTTTGGGGTGCCCTACTTGGATACGAGAACTATGGTTACTTGTCACCACTAGCAAGGAGTATAAATTTAGGTGTAAGGTCCGAATCGAAGCTCAATTATCGAGGAACGATCCTAACGGTTCTTGAAATCCTATAAAGACCCACTAGTTTTGCTCTCATTTCTCACACTTAATCTAAATTGCTCTTAGTTGAAGCTTTATGCTTCATACCTAATTATTCTAGATCAAATTCATCCTTGCTTGGACCCCTTATAAGTGCCCTCTTATGGCTAGTTATTTTTTAGTCGGCTTGAAAGCCGAAAAGTCAAGCGTTGCGATAAACGCTTTGACTTTTAAACGGTCAAGCCATTGTTCGAAACGGACATGGCTACGTGATCTTAATTAGGTAGGTATTAAACCCTCAAAAGGGAACCTCCTAATTACCACGTTTGCTTAGTTAATTGTCGGGTCAAAGTAATTGAAATAAAGGTCAAACGAGCGGTTTTTAAATAAAATTCATAACTAATGATGTAAAGGCAATAAAATCAGTTTTGTCACTTTAATAACTTGGTAAATATTAATTGAACATGTCTAGGCATGTTCAACCCGACAATTCTGAGTTTAGGCTCGGTTCGCAACCGAAAGTCACAAAAGTTGACTTTTGCTTTGACTTTCAGTTCTGATCCGATTTAGCTTAGTTTAGTTATGCCTTAGGGTTCCTTTAGAACCACATTATGTGTTAGTATAACCCTCTGAGGTTATACAACATGGTTCCTTAGAAATCCTAGTTCATTGCATGTCTCCGTTAAATGCTTAAAAGTTGACCATTATGCCCTTTTGATATTAAGACGAGATTTTTGAAAATGTGAGAGGACAAAAACCTTTATTTCTGATTTATAAGCATGTCCTAAAAATTTGACATCAGGTTGTGGTCTAAATTAGGAGTTATGCTCGATATCGTAAAATGCATGCTTTTTATTAATTAAACGGCATTTTCGGCATAAAACCTACTTAAACCCAAATTTTTACACCAAACTTTCTACCCACTAATGTAATATAATATTTAGGGATTTTTGGAAATTTTTATTAAATTTTAAACTGATCATAACATAGAGTTCTTGCATAGACTCGGTAATTGACGATAATGCCCTTTTCGTTAATGAAATGAGTTTTACACATCATTTACATATCAAACATTTTTTACTGATTTTATATATTAAATAAGTTGTTTTAAACAGTAAAGGCTGATCAAAATCTCATATTTCCTTAATCAACCCGAATATCGTCATATACCGACTTTTATGCGATTTAGGCGCATAGTATGGTTTAAAACCATATTTAGCACCTAAGACTTGTTACCTACTGATGTTATGAATAATTTTTATACTTAAACAGTAATTAAAAGTTTTGAACCCAGATTTCCAAAATTGGCCCTTTTAACATATGTGAAATGACCAAAATGCCCATACGGTGCATAGTTTGGCCATAAATGATAAATTTCACATATATATGATATCTTACTGATATAACTTATTAAAATAAATATTCTACTGCTTATTTTAGACCAGAACCTCAGGTTGTTATTTAACCTCTTTTATAAACTTTAAAATGACAAAAATACCCTTACGGGGCTTAAATTGGTTTTAAATTCGTTTTGGGCATAATGGAAGGTATCCTACTGATATCACAACATATTTAAGGCATATTAACTTGTGAAACATGTTCATGACTCATTTGGTTACCCGTTATGCATTTTTCACGTTCGGTACGATTTATGTAACTAGTTTGCATAAATTAACCGAAACGGGTCAAACCTTATCATTTTCACTTCAAAAATTCAGAATGTGTTTAGTTTACCCATATTATACAAGTCTCCATACTTGTCGGGTCTAAATCATATTCTAATCCGGTCTTCGCTTAATCTTGCGTTTTAAACCGTAAACCTTTCCTTAAAACTAACCGGTCTAAGTTACAGCTTAAATAAGACCCGTTAGGAATCTAATAGGTTAATAAAACCTTCGTTCCAGATTGAGAGCCCTGGTAGAAATACTTGTACTTGCTGCTTGAATATACGGCTGAGAATAAAATTTCATTTTAGCTCAGGTAAATACTTTTAACTTATTTTCCGTTATATGGGCTTGGGATACGGTATCATAATAATACCGCTTGGTTGGGTGAAGAAACCTTTTAATCGGAGATGATTAAATTGCATAATCCCGCTTTAATCAGTATTGCTTGATAACAAATAACATTGAGGGTTAATGACCGTGTCCTGGATATCCTTGGCTCATTTAAAAAGCGTAAATGGCCACAACTTAAGCACAGGGTGTAGGCATACACCTGTCTGTTGCGTATGTAAAAGATATACTCACTCGTGAGGTAACTTCTTGTGAGTTTATATTTGTGGTGTGTCAATTAATCTTGATCGGTTTGTTTAAACACCGGCCCTAAATGTTGGACAAACATGTAAATCTGATACAAGATTGTTATTAATATAATTGTCCCAAGTTATAAAAGAATATTTGTGCCTTGTGCATTTAAATCAAATTTTAATAAACACTTTTCAAAAGAGTCAGTTAATTGTATTTACTAGTGTAAACTGACGTATTTTCCAAAAAGATCAAGTGACAGGTACTGTACGTAATTGGCTAGGAGCTCGGGGCATTAATAAGGAATCTTGCAAGTTCTAAACGTCTAAAGTCTGTTGAACAATGTTTATATTCCTGTTTTAAGATCCGCCTGTGGATCCATATACAACCGTTGTGTAATATTTTATTATACTTTCGAATCGGTTTGTATTTTTATTACTTTAGACTTCCGCTGTGCATTGAACTGTGATTATTTGACTATGATGATATCAACTACGTCACGATACTCCCCACGGGGCCCACCGGTAATACGTGGAAATATCGGGGTGTGACAGGTTGGTATCAGAGCCAACATTGAGTGAATTAAACACTAGCCTTTTGTGTTTAATCTCAATGACACAGTAGGACATTCCTTGACTTCCGAGTCTAGGCATGAACTAGGAATGATCTCATCCCTGTTATATGTATACGTTGTTTTCAATATTTATGCATCTCAGGATCGTGTCACCGTGCAAAGCTGCCATTGGTGGAAGCTCTCCAAACCCAAAGTCTATGAATTGCTAAGCTTCGTACCAAAGCTTGAATTAGCATACGACCAGTATGGAGAAAGGACCTTTTGAACCCATTAACCATATTTCAAATTTTGTACCCAAGACTTTTGAAACTTCAAATGAGGAGCCAACATTAGAGGAGTTCAAACCAGCTATCCCTGAAGCTCCCGCTCCAAAGATAATACCTATGGACCCAAAGGACTCATATTTCTTACCTCCAAGTCTTGGAAACCCAAACTTGGATTATACCTGTCCTGTCCTTATTCATGATTCATATTATTCATTAACCATAGAATCCTTGGATTCCACTTTTGCAAAGATTTCCTAATATAGAAAATTTCGACTACCCACAAAAACCTTCAGTACCCGTACCCGCACTCAGGGAACCAAGGAGAAAACTTTCAGAAATAGAATGAAGAAGGAACTTCCTTGTTATAATTCATTTCTATAGTAGTCCCTATAAGGACATATATATCTTTTAAGTCCCTGCGTGGGCAAATTTCCTTGTTTAAAGATCCGTTTAGGGCAATTATTGTAATTCTTTAGGACTTTATATGTAAAGTTTCCTTTTGAAATTTACTTTGGTATTAAACAGTATACGTATGTATTATGTCCTAAATCAGAACGTCATTTCAATTTATGATTGCTCTGCCATTATATATCAAAGAAAATCTTAAAGGTATAAGCTAGCTTATATGTCATTTTCGACATAGCTAAAATGGTAAAGCCTTTTTAAGATAATAGATCCTTGTTAACACCTAAGAACGTGTTAACACTCTTGACAAATGTGGTTCGAGAAAATCACACCAGTCATCCTTATATTGGATTTTTCCAATTTCCTGATTCAGCCTAATGATCTAGAAATCATGGCTTATACCATCCAATAAGATGATCATATTAAAAACATCCATTAGTGATGAAATGTCTATAGGCTATACCTATTGTCCTAAAAGACAAAAGACATTTATAGTTTTTGACTCCCTGTCAAGAAAGGTAATGAACTGTGTTCAAACCTTAATGCCTCGATCCTATAAGATCATGGCTTATAAATTCAAAACTGTCCTCGTGACAAGGCCTTTTGTGCCATTTCAATATCATTAATAGTTTATAACTGGATAATTATAATGAAAAGTTCAAATAAACCTGATTATCAAATTAACCAAATATGGTCTATTTATACCATGGTCAATGAATCATCGAAGATGATGATTCCAAAATAAACTCCTAAGCAAAATTATTGACAATTGTTTTATAGAAAACAAGCTTCAGCATGTCTGAATCAGATGAAGTCAACAGTCATCCCAATATGAGGAATGACAATACAAGGATGAATGTAACGGCTGCAAAATTACAGACAATGATAGATAAAGCTGTCACTCAAGCCATTGACAGGCAGTTCAAAGATTCAAGTGGTGCTCGTAGTGGGACCCAATCTGTGCCTCACACAAAACCACCTTCTAAGATACATACGTCATATAAGAATGATTCTCATCATTCTTCAAATCAGAGAAGTGTTCCATCCAGACAAATTATGCTCAATCAGGAGCCACGGGTTAAGACCTACTCTTATAAATACTTTGTCTCTTGCAAACCAAGGGACTTTACAGGAGAAAAAGGAGCCATCAATTGTATGACATGGCTGGATGAGATGGACACAGTAGTAGACATCAGTGGTTGTGCAGAGCATGATATTGTGAAGTTTGTTTCACAATCATTCAAGGGAGAAGCGTTGGCATGGTGGAGATCATTGATCCAAGCCACGGGGAAGATCCTACTTTATAACTTATTTTGGGATCAATTTGTTGCACTGATCATGGAAAATTTCTGTCCTCAGCATGAGGTAGAATAGATAGAAACAGACTTTTTGACTCTGGTCATGAAGAATTTAGATTGTCAGGCATATGTGACAAGTTTTAACACTATGTCCCGCCTAGTTCCCTATTTAGTCACCCCTGAACCTAAACGCATAGCACATTTTATTGGAGGCCTAGCACCAAAAATTAAGGGAAATGTTAAGTTATCTAGGCCTACCACATATAGGTCCGTGGTGGACTTATCCTTATCTCTCACTTTAGATGCAATCAGGAATAAGTCTGTTAAGTCTTCTGACGAGGGAAAAAGGAAAAGAGAAGAGGAGAACTCTCATCGATCTGACAAGAAGAAAAAGGGAAGTTCTGAGCACAGGAAGGATTCCGAGTTTAGGAAAAACTAGAGTCGGTCTAATAACAGACCCAAATGCAGTAACTGTAGAAAGCAACATTCTGGAAAATGTACGATTGAACCACGTGCTAAATTGTGTGGAATTTGCAAGACCAAGGGTCACAAGACTTTAGATTTCAAGGAATTTAAGAACGCGACTTGTTACAACTGTAACGAGGAAGGGCACATCAAAACCAACTGCCCAAAACTTATAAAGAAGCCTGAAGAGGCCAAGAAAACAAACGCGCGAGTCTTCCAGATGAACACCCAGGAGGCAGTACAGAATGATAACATCATAACAGGTACCTTTCCTTATCAATGATGTTTATGCAGGAATTTGTTTGATTCTGGCACAGATAAATCTATTGTGGACAATAAATGCTGTAAACTGTTGTATCCGCCTGTTAAGACTCTAGACATATAACGCGAGGTAGAATTGGCCGATGATACCTTAGAGACTGCTTCAACAATTTTAGATGGATGCTTTATATCCACTAGGAATCACTCTTTCCAATATCCTTATGGCAAGCTTTCAAGCTATCCAAAATCATCAACTTAATAAAGACAGATGTGACATTTTGATCCCCTGTCAAAAAGGTAATGGACTAGGTCCAAACCTTAAATGCCATTGATGGTCTTCTTGTGGCCTAGGCTAAATATAATTGATATATATTTAAATAACATTCATTAGGAATGTTCGTACTATATTAGCCTGTCTGGTTTAATGATACTATGGTTAGTATATGTTAGGTCATCAGGATGATGAATAGCAGTTGTTGTATCATAACTAAGTAATTGTTTCATTTGGTGTTAGGAACCAAGTCTTGAGTATGACAAACTCGGATAAGACAACCGTCAATCGCGCCATTGATGATACGACACATTCTAATGATGCTACAATTGTGAACCTCAAAATTAACAAAGATGTTCTCCAAGCTATGATAGACGCAGCTGTTGGAAAAGCTGTAAGAAAGGTCGTGAAAAAGTTCAAAGAGCCCAATGCTACTTGCTCCAAATCCCATTTAAAACCACGTTTCCTTACTCACGAGAAGGATCTTGTTCATGCCTCGGATGCAAAAAATGAACTAAAAAAGAAAAAGGAGGAAGATAACTCCCAGACTTCTAAGAAAAAGAGTAAGCTTGAGTTCAATAAGAACAAACAAAAGTCCAACAAGAAACATGTATGCAAGACCTGCAAGAAGTGCCATCTAGGGAAGTACAGGTTCGAATCAAAATCCCAATCGCAGCCTAGGGCTTGTGGGATCTGCAAATCAAGTGAGTATAAAACGTTGGATTGCAAGGACATAAAAGATGCAGTCTGCTTCGGCTGTAACGAGAAAGGCCACATCAAGACTACATGCCCTAAATCTGTCAAGGGAAGTGCGGCTAAGGTAGAAAGCCTAAGAATGATAGCGCTTAAACTTTCCCGATAAATGCCTGAGGCAGTTCCCATCAATAATGACATCAGGTACATTTCTTATCATTTATCAGTAAAATAAATGCTAAGAGTTCTATTTCGATTCGGGTACCAGTAAATCCTTCATAAATTATAAGTATAGCAAACTTTTAGAATCATCTATAAGAACCCCAGAGATTAAGTGAAGGTAAAACTTATAGACGAAAATCATAGGAACCATTTCTTCTATTTCTGTCAGAAATCTTCATTCATAAAATTCTAGAGTACCCTCTCTCCAGATGGAGTACGTCAGTATATGTTAGTTTGTTATCTCAATGATTTCTATCAACTACGAATACCAGACTGTATGATAAAAGCATCACATGAGGATTGGTGTATCTTAATATGTTCCATAGATTGCTTCCATGCCTGATCAGTATGGAGGTTTAATGCATGGAACCACTGAGATATCCCAATGGTCACGTTGTACTAAAGTCAGCTAATGGTATTCAAAGAAGATATCCAGGATGGAAATGTCCATGTAAGTGTCACTGATTAAGGTATCCATGGATTCGTAAAGAAATGTGTCATTTATCTGACACAGGCAAAGATAGTAGAACCGGGGCTTGAGATTTGGAAAATCTCTGTAATCTCCTTGCGTCTTGACTATCTTCTCCAAAGAAGTACCCTGTTCACCTCCGAAGGCAAGTAGAGTTAAGATTAACATCCCGCTTAGGGCTGCAGTATTGTCAAATCTCCATGTCGATCAGTACCATCAATTATGGGAGAATCGAAACCCTAATCAAATGAGTTTTAAGATAAGGGTTCATAAAGCCTAATTCGTAAATTCTGAGAGTTCCAATATAATTAATTAAGAAAGACGGTTCATTATGCTTATGCATTAATTACCGCAACCCTATTTAGGCAACAATTAAGAATTACAATTAGCTACCCAGGATTGTAGACTTGTTCAACTAACCATGAGGATAGCAAATCTTTAAGATTGGTTTATGCAGTAGTTGGAAAGACTATCCCACCTTAAATAAGCTCTCCTATAACTAATAGTTAGTATGTAAGCATCAAGGCTGCTCCTTTGGAGACCTTGTATAGATGAGATGTTAAACATCTGTGTTGGACAGAAGTTTGGTAAGTTCAAATTATCAGGATCTGAAAGTTACATGGAAACGATGGATAAGATCATGTAAATTTATGATCGTCTGGAAGCTACCAATAATCAACAGAAAATCAATGATTTCGCAAACCTCTTAAGTTCTTAACAAAGGATAAGATTCAATAGAAAGTATCACCCTAGAGAAGTGTACTACATTTTGATGTAGCGGGTAAATTATACAGTGAATAAATAGTACCATTCGAGAAAATCGAATACGTCAAGATCAGTAGCTTATAAGCTAAAACCTATTTAAGGAGCTTGGTGGAACTCGCATTATGTTCCACACTCGTGATTTAAAGATATGGCTAGACAATAGGTCAAGAGCATTGTCACATAATGATGTGCGGATTAACAAAAACTTATAGTTTGTGGTGAAATCAGCATCGATTGAGGATCGGCAAGATTAGAAGCTCCAAAAGGATACATGTACCTATTATAAAGGTCATCTTGGGTGCCTGGAGAGGCCCCAGATATGCTGTGGAAGATTAAGTCTATTATAGGACAGAAAGTACTTCCATATTTTGAGCAAATCTCGAGGTCGAGATTTCTTTTAAGGGGTGAGGATGTAACACCTCGTAAAATCACGTCCAATGATGTATTGACACGTGTAATAAACCATAATAAAGTCAACCGTTGAATTTAAGGGACTAATTTTTCGAAAAATTGAAAAACTTTGAATGCGAAAGGACTAAAAGTGTCAACATGCTTAGTATAAGCCTTCAAATTACATTACAAGGTGTTCCTATTCACATATGAGCCACTTGTTAATCAAGAGTAGCCATTTGCGTAATTAATTGAAAGTTTGCGCGATGAAGGGTTAAAAACGTCAACATGTTAATTCTTACCTCTGACTGACCTTTTAACAAACCGGGAGCTTCATGATATTTGATTATACTCTCGGGAATGCCAATTATTGGCCGTCTAAGGTTTTTATGCCTTTAAGTGACGATACGCGCAACTTTGCAAGTTTAAGGGGGTAAAAGTGTCAATATGTTTAATTATATCTCTGAATGACCTTTTTACGAACCGGAAGAATCTTGATGTTTAATAATACTCTAAAGAATGCCTAATATGGATTAGATAAGGCTTCGATACTATTAAACGATGGTATGCGCAAGTTTGCGCATTAGAGGGACTAATTGCGTCAAACTGCAAAAGTATACCGAATCAAATGGTAGCGAACATTCCGGAATATGATCATAAGTTAAACATGCCCTAAATATCCATTACATAGCTTAGAAATAGGCTTAGAAGTGTTTGGTGCTCAAAAATAAACTTATTTGATCAATAGGGACTAAAAGCGTCAAAAAGTGCATAAGTTAGCATTTTCGCGCATATCTTACGTTTTGAATATATCCGGACATCCAAAAATTTATGTAATCGTTAAAATATTTTATGTTAATGATTGGCATGATAAAATTCCATTCGTCGCGTAATTTGGATCGTTATTCGCGTGCGTCCGAGTTTCGTCGTAATTAACCGAACAACGCAACCGTACGACCAAACAAACTGACATCCGAGATGTTTTTGAGCATATATCATGTTCCCTATACTTTAACTTCATTTTAGAGCCTTGAAATGGGTTTAACGGGGTTTAAACGCATCGAAAATGGCTCAAAGGTGTTGCAGGGACTAAACCTGACATTTTAGCAAAGTTTCTGGTCCTTGGTAGGTGGTGGCGCTGCGCCACCACTATAGGGTTTTGCCGTGGCATGACACCACGACCTCATCTGGGAAGAAACTTCATTTTGGCACCCAGGTTGAATTTCAGGGGCCTAAGTGTAACTTTTCTCAATACCGTGTGATGGTTTTGGACACCCCTAGTATTCCAAAACCATTTGCCTTATGTGTAAGGTCCAGATCGAAGCTCAATTATCGAGGAACGATCCTAACGGTTCTTGAAATCCTATAAATACCCACTAGTTTTGCTCTCATTTCTCACACTTGATCTAAATTGCTCTAAGTTGAAGCTTTATGCTTCATACCTGAGTATTCTAGATCAAATTCATCCTTGCTTGGACCCCCTGTAAGTGCCCTTTTATGGCTAGTTATTTTTTAGTCGGCTTGAAAGCCGAAAAGTCAAGAGTTGCGATAAACGCTTTGACTTTTAAACGGTCGAGCCATTGTTCGCAACGAACATGGCTACATGATCGTAATTAGGTAGGTATTAAACCCTCAAAAGGGCACCTCCTAATTACCACGTTTGCTTAGTTAATTGTCGGGTCAAAGTAATTGAAATAAAGGCCAAACGAGTCAGTTTTTAAATAAAATTCATAACTAATGATGTAAAGGCAATAAAATCAGTTTTTTCACTTTAATAACTTGGTAAATATTAATTGAACATGTCTAGGCATGTTCAACCCGACAATTCTGAGTTTAGGCTCGGTTCGCAACCGAAAGTCGCAAAAGTTGACTTTTGCTTTGACTTTCAGTTCTGACCCGATTTAGCTTAGTTTAGTTATGCCTTAGGGTTCCTTTAGAACCACATTATGTGTTAGTATAACCCTCTGAGGTTATACAACATGGTTCCTTAGAAATCCTAGTTCATTGCATGTCTCCGTTAAATGCTTAAAAGTTGACCATTATGCCCTTTTGATATTAAAACGAGATTTTTTAAAACGTGAGAGGACAAAAACCTTTATTTCTGATTTATAAGCATGTCCTAAAAATTTGACATCAGGTTGTGGTCTAAATTAGGAGTTATGCTCGATATCGTAAAATGAACGTTTTTTATTAATTAAACGGCATTTTCGGCATAAAACCTATTTAAACCCAACTTTTGACACCAAAATTTATACCCATTGATGTAATTTATATTTAGGGATTTTTGAAAATTTTATTAAACGAGTTGACGTCAACCCGCGCGTTGCGGCGGGATGCTGATTATAACTGTTTTAGTACCAGTATATTATATGTGAAAATTCTTAAGTATATGCAAAAGTTTTTTTTATTTTTTTATTTTGGCTTTTTTCCTAGTCTATAACAGCACATTATAGCATTTTACTCCAAAAGAAAGAAAACGTTTAAGATATTATTGTTTTGAATGTTTGTGATTACAAAAGTCTCATTTGTAAAATTAAATAGTATATAAATAACTATATCCTCGTTAGTATTACTTGATGATTAGAATTATATCATCAAGTAATACTAATGGTTTGGATATACATTGCAGATTTCCAGAAACAATACTTTTGTAATTATATAGATCTTAGATAATTATGTAGTCTTGGAATTGAAAAATTACTTTATATATGTTTGATTTGATTTGAACTTACATATATCATCATCATTATCATACTCAGTAAATCATACCAATAGCAAAGCTAAGGTAAGGACTAAGGAGGGTAAGATGTAGACAACCTTACCTCTTTCCCGTAGGGATAGAGAGACTGCTTCGGTGAGATCATTGGCTCGACTGAACTTACATATATTTTAGATAAAATTAAAAAGGTTAGCGCAAAATAGTATTATAAGAATTATAATTTAGCTATTAACATTTTTCAACACATTTTCTTATTTTTACAAAGAGGTTATCAAAAGAAGTTACAATCTCAAACCCGGAGGCTTTATTCTTTACCAACAAAAGAATTGTTTAACTTTTAGAACGAATATTTTATACTTCTAAAATATTTAATTACTTAATTTATTTTAACTTCTGTATTATAATATATTTAATATTTAAAATAATCCATGATCTTAGAGCTTGTTTGATTTTACCCTAATGCCCTCTCTACATATTATCTTTATCTTCATATGTTCACCATTCCAAAATTTTCATTTTACTACTCCTTTTCCTCATCTTCACCATCATCTAATATTCTTAACACCATTGTTTTCAATCCTGCATGTTATTCACTTCACCATTGAAATCAAACAGGATCTAATGGTTTTTTTCAGGGAAAGGAAGTATCGGTAAGAAATTAGAAGAGATATATTTACACTTACCGATCCGATGGCCAACCGCCAGATTCGGACAGTTTATTCATGGACTAAGGATTCACATTCAACCAGACCGTTCCGATTAAACCCAGATAGAAACAACCCCCGTCCTTTACTGTATCGCCTTTAACAATTCGTAATCGCGTAGATTTATTAATATCGTCGCTATGCATAACACTTTCCACCGTTTAAATCCTTTTATTCAAACAAATTATTTATCATCAATACCACCTTTTATTCATATAGATTGATCTGTTAACTTACCACCGTTTCTGTACCATTCCAACCGTTTGATTATCACTTAGGATTCATGGACGAATCCTCCTATCGCATACATGTATTTATTTTTACAGATTATACAAAATAACTGCTCTGTTTTTATCTACAATTATCAAACTAACGAACACTATCCAGATTAAATTAAAATAATAATCAAGAAAAAAAAAACCTTCTTCAATCCACAATTCAAAACAAAGTAATTGTGTGAAGTTGTCAGTGATCTTACGATTCCTTCAAACAAAAACGTGTGTAATCGATTGAGATACTTGCCGATCTATCAATACCACCCTCCGATCACAAATTCACATATGGGTACGATGCAACCATGATGGAAAGCGTGAAGCGTCAGATCTTTCTTTATTTGCAAATTTTGATGATCAGGCTTTGGTTTTTGTAACTTTTGGTTTGTGATTTAGGATGTTGCTTTTTTTCAAAGGGGCGTTTGTTTTGTAGAACTTTTCATTGCGGGAAAGGGTTTTGGCGAATGGGGTAGACAATTGCTTTGTGTATAAATAAATTAGTAGTTAACATATTTATGTCATTTGTAATTTGGAATTTTGGAATGTTAAAAACGACTAGAGGGGCGCCTTTTATTTGGCCTGTAAACACCTATTTGTGAAATGTTGTGTCCCTTCAAGTTTGGCATAAACCTCTTATGAAAGGGTGTGAGTAAAATAAATTAAAGGATGTGTCTTTTAAACAAATAAGATATAACCTAAGTTGCTAATTGTATAAGGGTGTGAGTAAAATAAATTAAAGGGTGTGTGTTTTAGATAAATTAGACATAACCCAGGTTGTTAATTGTATAAGGGTGTGAGTAAAATAAATTAAAGGGTGTGTCTTTTAAACAAATAAGACATAACCCAAGTTGCTAATTGTATAAGGGTATAATTTTAAACTGATCATAACATAGAGTTCTTGCATAGACTCGGTAATTGACGATAATGCCCTTTTCGTTAATAAAATGAGTTTTACACATCCTTTACATATCAAACCCTTTTCTACTGATTTTATATATTAAATAAGTTATATTAAACAGTAAAGGCTGATCAAAATCTTAGATTTCCTTAATCAACCCGAATATCGTCAAATATCGACTTTTATGAGATTTAGGCGCATAGTATGGTTTAAAACCATATTTAGCACCTAAGACATGTTACCTACTGATGTTATGAATAAATTTTTATACTTAAACATAATTAAAAGTTTTGAACTCAGATTTCCAAAATTGGCCCTTTTAACATATGTGAAATGACCAAAATGCCCCTACGATGCGTAGTTTGGTCATAAATGATAACTTTCACATATATATGATATCTTACTAATATAACTTATTAAAATAAATATTTCTACTGATTATTTTTTACCAGAACCTCAGGTTGCTATTTAACCTCTTTTATAAACTTAAAAAAATGACCAAAATACCCCAACGGGGCTTAAATTGGTTTTAAATTCGTTTTGGGCATAATGGAAGGTATCCTACTGATATCACAACATATTTAAGGCATATTAACGTGTGAAACGTGTTCATGACTCATTTGGTTACCCGTTATGCATTTTTCGCGTTCGGTACGGTTTATATAACTAGTTTGCGTAAATTAACCGAAACGGGTCAAACATTAACATTTTCACTTCAAAAATTCAGAATGTGTTTAGTTTACCCATATTATATAAGTCTCCATACTTGTCGGGTCTAAATCACATTCTAATCCGGTCTTCGCTTAATCTTACGTTTTGAACCGTAAACCTTTCCTTAAAACTAACCGGTCTAAGTTACAACTTAAATTAGACCCGTTAGGAATCTAATAGGTTAATAAAACCTTCGTTCCAGATTGAGAGCCCCGGTAGAAATACTTGTACTTGCTAATTGAATATACGGCTGAGAATAAAATTTCATTTTAGCTAAGGTAAATACTTTTAACTTATTTTTCGTTATACGGGCTTGGTATCATAATAAAACCGCTTGGTCGGGTGTAGAAACCTTTTAATCGGAGACGATTAAATTGCATAATCCCGTTTTGATCAGTATTGCTTGATAACAAATAACATTGGGGGTTAATGACCGTGTCCTGGATATCCTTGGCTCATTTAAAAAGCGTAAATGGCCACAACTTAAGCACAGGGTGTAGGCATACACCTGTCTGTTGCGTATGTAAAAGATATACTCACTCGTGAGGTAACTTCTTGTGAGTTTATATTTGTGGTGTGTCGATTAATCTTGATCGGTTTGTTTAAACACCGGCCCTAAATGTTGATATCAACTACGTCACGATACTCCCCACCGGGCCCACCGGTAATACGTGAAAATATCGGGGTGTGACAAAAATGATAGGGGTTCCTATTCATTTGGTTGTGGACAGTGTTTACGATTCCATTGCTAGTAAGTTTGGTAAGGTCATGCACTGGTCTAATAGGTCGGCTGCAGATTATGATATCTCCGTTAATTGCATTGGAGTGTTGGTGGGAGATGGGGTGAGAATTGTTGAGCAGGTTGATCTAAAATGGGACAAAAAGAGCTATAGGGTTTGGGTAGAGGAGGAAGTAGCGGACTGGTTGCCGGATTTCTTAGATGACGATGAGTCTTCGGAAGTGGGAGACACACCGGTTGAGAAAGTGGATTTGGTTAGGCAGTGTCCGGTTGAGTCACCGGTTGCCGGTGACCAGGTCTCGGATTAGTAGGTAGCACCAGAGAATAATCCGGTAGTGGAACAGTCCAGTTTGCATGGGGATACCATTCGTCCATTGGCTAGTCGATGCATGAGTATGGAACCCGAGAAGAATTGTCACGAGGAGAGCGAAGACGGGTGTTATGTTTTTAATGCGGCTAAAAAACCTAGGAAGTTTAAAAGATGATCCAATATTAGAAGCCCAACAAGAGATAGAAATATTAAGGACCCGACAAGCCCAATAGAAGAGGAACGAGTAAAAAAGAGGCACAGGCCAACGATTAGCAATCCTTTTGACTTGGACAGGTTTATCAACAATTGGAATCTTCTTTCCGAGGCTTCCAGATCAGATCAGGGGGTGAATCAGGGTACTGATGGGAGGGATCTCGACCTTAATCGGAGGGCTTGCTCTCTGTCTAGGGATGAGACGTTGAACCAGGATGCAGTTCGAGAAGAGGTTAGTGCTCCGGAGGAAGGGGATTCTTTCCACCGTCACGATTCTTTAGGTAATTATGCTTTCGAGATCGATGCTACTATAGAGGTAGGAGCGAAACTAGGTGCGGTATTTGGGAATCATGAGCTTCTGGTGAAGGAAGTTATTTTCGGTGAATGTGAGAGGGTTGGGGGGTAGAGACAAGGTTCCGTGGGTTAGGCAGTTGATTTCCTCACATAACATTAATTTCATTTGTATTCAAGAAACTAAGCTTGGTAATATGGCTGATTTTGATCTCTCAAAAGTCTGGGGGAATAGAAATTTTGGGTCTGAGTCGGTGGGTTCGGTTGGTCAATTTGGAGGGTTACTGTGCTTGTGGGATCCTTCGATGTTCGAGTTTAAGGATTCGGTTAAAAAAGGAACTTTATCATTATCAAGGGCAGGTTGAAAGGTTTTAATGTGGATCTGGGTGTTGTCAATGTGTATGCCCCCCAAAGCATCAGCGCCAAATTGGACTTGTGGAACGATTTACAAGCTGAGTTAGCGAACGATTCTGGGTTTTGGTTATTAGCGGGTGATTTTAACGCTGTGAGATCTAGAGAAGAAAGAAAGAATAGTGTCTTCAAACCCTTGTGTGCTAGAAATTTTAATAGTTTTATCCATAATTTGGGCCTTTTGGAATATAATTTGGTTGGGAAACATTTTACCTGTATTAGAGATAACGGCAGGAAACTTAGTAAAATCGATAGAATGTTGGTATGTCCGAATTTTTTTAACAAGTGGCCTGAGGCAAGTGTAAGGGTGCTACATAACCTTCATTCGGATCATAGACCGCTTTTTATGTCCACTGGCTTGAGGAATTTCGGTCATAAACCCTTTAGATTTTTTAACTCATGGTTGGGAAAGGAAGGGTTAGAGGAGGTGGTGAAATCTGCAGCGGCTTCTTTTGTCTGTAATGGTGAGCCGGATTTGTTCTTGACTAAGAAACTTGCTTTCATTCGTGCTACGATCAAGATCTGGAGAGACGAGATGGTCAAAAAAGAAGGAGAAGAAGAAAGTTTAGCTAGAGTCGAGTTGGAAAGATTAGAAGATCTGATGGAAACGAGGGGCCTATCTGAAGAAGAGGAGTGGACATTTTCGGAATGTAATAAAATTATAAAAGATTTTAGCTTTAGGAGAGGAGAAGATTTAAAGCAAAGATCGAGGATTAAGTGGGCTATTGACGGAGATGAAAACTCGAAATTTTTTCACGGTATGATTAACAAGCGTAAAGCGTCAAACTCTATTCCTGGGTTATCCATTAACGGAGCTTGGGTGTCCAAGCCTACTAGGGTTAAGAAGGAGATTTTCTCTTTTTTTTTCTAGAGAGATTCATCGAGAAGTACAAGGACAGACCAATGCTTATGTGTAGTGGCATTAAGACCCTTGCTGATTCGGATCGGGAGTTTCTTGTGGAGCCTTTTTCTTCTTAGGAAATCAAGGAGGCTGTTTTCGAATGTGGTGGTGATCGGGCTCCTGGGCCAGACGGTTTCAGCCTGAAATTCTTTAAACATTTCTGGGGTGTGTTCGAAACTGATTTTAAAAGGTTGATGGAGTTCTTCTTCGAGGAAGGTAGAATCAATGTGGGTTATGGCTCGTCTTTCATCACTCTTGTTCCTAAAATTAAAGACCCGGTGGAGCTTAAAATTATAGGCCGATTAATTTGGTGCGAGTTATTAGTAAGGTGATTTCTAAAATATTAGCGAACCTTTTGAAGATGGTTATTGGAAAAGTGGTGTCGGACTCGCAGTCGGCTTTCCTCAAAGGTAAGTTTATTCTTGACGGGCCGTTAATTGTCAATGAGATTACTGCTTGGTGCAAAAGGAATAAGAAAAAGTTGTTTATGCTTAAAATTGATTTCGAGAAGGCGTACGATAATGTTAATTGGCATTTTGTCATTAATATTATGCATCAGATGGGATTCCCGGATTTATGGTGTAAGTGGATTTGGTGGATTTTAATCTCCGCGAGATCTTCCGTCTTGGTGAATGGGTCGCCTATGTTCGAGTTCAAGTGTGAAAAAGGGATGAGGCAAGGTGGCCCTATCTCCCTGTTCATTTTTTTGCTTGTTATGTAAGCTCTCTCTTGTTTGATGGATAAGGCTAAAGAGGAAGGCATTTTTCAAGGTATTAATATCCCTAACGGTGGTCAGTGTATTTCTCATCTATTGTATGCGGATGATGCTATAATTCTGGGGAAGTGGTTGTCAGAAAATGTTAAGAATGTCGTTAGAATCCTTTGGGTTTTTTTCATTTGCTCAGGCCTAAAAATAAACTTGTCCAAGTCTAATATGTATGCGATCGGGGTTGAAGGGAGAGAGGTCGAGGAACAAGCGTCTAGGGTCGGGTGTAAACCAGATACACTTCCTTTTCGGTATTTGGGGTTAATGGATGGTGCTAACATGAGTAATATTAATAGTTGGAAACCGGTGTATGACGTCTTTAAAGTCAGGTTATCGAAATGGAAGCCAGAATCTCTCTCGATTGGGGGTGGGCTAGTGCTTATCAAGTCCGTTCTAGAAAGCCTTCCTACTTTTTACTTCTCCACCTATAAAGCTCCTGTTAAGGTTATTAAGGACCTTGAAGGTTTGATTAAACGTTTTCTATGGGGGGGGGGGGGGTCTCATGAGGGGCAAAAAATTCATTGGGTGGCTTGGAATAAGGTTTCGGTCCCTAAAGATTTCGGTGGGCTTGGGCTTTGTAAGCTTAGAGATATAAATTTGGCTCTATTATCTAAGTGGTGCTGGAGGTTTAAGGCGGAGGAGAATTGTCTGTGGCGTAAAGTGGTCAATGCTATCCACTGTGGTGCTCGAAATTGGGATTTCTTGCCGGCTAGAAAAATTTGGGAGGTCCTTGGAGTAAATTAGTGAAATGGATAGCTAGGACTACGGTGGATGATATTCCGTTGAGAAGTTTTTTTAGAGGTATTCCAGGCAAAGGAGATTGTATCGCTTTCCGGCTTGATCCATGGGTTTCTAGCGACCCGCTTAAAGATGTTTTCCCTAGACTTTTTCAACTGGAGGCTGATAGAAGAGTTAAAATTAGTGACCATATTCTGAATGGTAACGGCCAAAACAGGTTCTCGTGGAATTGGAAAAGGCCTCTCATGTCTGCCTTAGAGAGGGACGACCTGTCGCATCTTTCGAGTCTTCTGGACGCCTTCAATGTCTCCGGTAATATGGATAAGTGGGTTTGGCTCAGAAACGGGTAGGAGGATTTCAGCGTCGGTGCGGTAAAAAAGGTTCTTGTCAAAGGTAGTGATTCGGAGAATACCTCAAGTTTTT
>JARYGA010041597.1:0-24765 GCA_030545235.1 Helianthus tuberosus
TTAAAAACTTGGAAAAACCCGAATAGAAAATGTATTCGGGATATTGTTTCCAAGAGAAACAAATAGAGGCATTACTTACATAGGGCGTGATGTGAAAACTATAAAAAGGTCATGTGTGTCATGTGTTAATCGCTTACTCTGGCCAAGTAAGTAGTGGCATATGATACCATGAACTTCTTATAGCGGACACATTTACATCCGATGTAGTAAGGGCAGGGTGAATGGGACTAACTAAAAATGTACCCAAAATAAGTCAAACAAGTAAGATGTTTGATAATAAACGTAAATGCAAGTCGGATGACAGGGAGCGTATTACGTTAGAATAACGAGCCCAAGAGAAGTGACAAAGATTAAAGTAAATGAAAATACAGACCGACTAATGAGAATGCTAAGGCTTAGAGGTAAAGTTTGACTGTCATAAGTGATGAAATTCACACAGACAAGTCAAAGGGGTAGAATAAAAGAATAAAAGACTTGACTAAATAAAAGCGATGGATTTCGCTAAAACGATCAAATAAATTAAGATGATGTCTAAAACCATATAAGAATGGTTACTTGATGATAACTTCGGTAAAGATACCCGATAGATGGGTAGGATTTTGAAAGCATGCGTAAACCAAGAGACGGGTACGCGAAATAGAAAGTCAAAGGACTCGGATTAAGAGTCATGACTAAAAGATGACGAGAACTTGCAAACAGAAATTTTGGAAATTACGTTCAACCATTTCAAAGTTGGACGGGTCAAATAAAGAATGAAGTTTGACATTCATAAGTGATGAAAATTCACCCAAAATGAGTCAAACGAGTCAATTAAGGAATAACGCTTAATATAATAGGAAAACGCAAACCAGTGAAACCGGAAGGCTAAAAATAATAAGATAGAAGGACCCGGGTAATGGGTTGTAAAGAAGTATAAGTATGAACCGGGTAATGGTAAGCGTAAGACAAACCGACGTGTAAATGACGCTAGAAGTCGTAAAGTCGGAAAGGATAGTCCGAAAGTAAACAAATGAAACCTTAGACTACGGTTAAGGTCAACTAAAGTTCAAAAGCAAAATTAAATGATTCTAAACATAACAAAGGATGCTTTAAAGCTATATAGGTATAAATAGACAATGGAATACAGACTAGAATAAAAGATGATCTACGGGATCATCATAACCTACGGGATATTAATTAGTGTAAGGGTCTACGGGGCCAAAATGACCCACGGGTCATGAATTGAAGCAAGGGATCATAAGGGCCTCGCCTTAAAGAGGTGGAAGCTTAAGGAAATAGCCTACGAGGCTAAGTGAAGGAACCTACGAGTCAATAGTGTAAGGTGAGGGAACTTGTTACGATTCCCCGCGTAAAACGAGAACGGAAAACAATAAATTATGGGTTGTCAATTTCCTTGATATGAGTAATTGACATAGTTAAAGAGAAAAATGTTAGACTAAAATTCAGTTTTTGTAAGAAATAACATTTTTACAAATATAAATTCTGATAGGAAGATTGAATAGTAAGCATGAAAGATTCAAGTCTTGAAACTAATAGGCGCAAGACGATATATTCGAAAAAGTGATATTTTCGAAAATGAAGGGTTGATATGAATTAAACATGATGTGACACGATCACGGTCAAGAAATGCAATGTGAGGTAGAATCGCATTATAACCAAGCGAGCGGTAAAAAGTAACTGGACTAATAAGTCTAGTTAGTGAGACCGGTGAAGGTCAGCAATTCAAATCGAGAAATTTGCTTTGCTCGTAAGCGGAGGATTCGGTATAACTGAACCAAATAAATAAATTTGAAAACAAAAGAAATAGTTGCTAAAAGTGAAAGATTTCACTAAAGACCTTTAAACGGGTCAAAATAACGGATTCATAAAGAGTTCGATAATATATAAAAGCGATGGATATCGATAAGTTAACTAAACTAGTAGAAATAACGAAATTACGTTATTTCAAGTTGCATAGGCCGTATGAGATATGTAGATGAATAGTAACCAAAAAGGATATTATCATACTTTTCGGGTAATGCCAACAATTGGTTAAAAATATGAGCAATGCTCAATTGATTATTAAGATCAAATGAATGGAGTTAAACCCGATAAATCATGTAAGAAAAAGGTTTCGAGGACGAAACCTCTTTAAGGGGGGTAGACTTGTAACACCCCGAAAACGGGTTTGGTAATCAAACTCCGTTAATACTAAAAGACGGGTAAAGTACCGTTAGCAGTAAAAATAACCCGGTAAATATTTGGATTTAAATAAGAAATCCTATTGATTAATTACAAGCGAATCAAAGAATTAAGGAATTGAGTTTATTAGGGCCCGAGTCAACGGGACTTAAAATAAAACGGGTTTTAACTCCCGGAACCCACTAAGTTAACTAGGTAAAATTAACCTAGTTAGTAATGGATAATTAAATAATAAATAATGAATTATAGTTTCATTTGATCAAAATAAAACACAAGGGACTAAAAAGGGACAATTGTGAGAGTTGTATGATTAAAACAAAAATAAACCACACCAAACACACACTTAGTGTGTGTCTGGTCGATGTTAAACACAGGGGGCGAACCAGGTTTCTCCACAAACCCTGATACTCACAAAATCCTCCAAATTGAAGCTCAAATCAAGCCCAAATCGTCTGCATGATTACAAATTCGTGATCACCTAGTCGTGGGGATCATAAGGTATGTAAAAATTTGATGATTCGTGAAGTTGCAAAATTTGAGTTAGCATCATAATTCGTGAATTATGTAAGGATTAGAGGAGCTATGGCTAAGTTAGTGATGTACACATGCTTAGGAACTAAACCCTAAGTAGAAATGATGCATATGATGCTATGACTTAAATGATTTGGTGATTACTTATATGTGTGTTAAATGGGTTTATTGACAATATGATGAACACTCGGATTAGGGTGTTAAATTGATGAATATTGGTTACTATGATATAAGTTCTTGATGTAGTTCATGAACACTAGACATAGAGGTTTGATTTTGATGTAAATCTTGGTGAAAATAATTAGTTATGAACTAGTTAGTAAATATGTAAAATTATGCACATTAGGTGTTTGTTAAAATGCCTAAATGAGAACTAAAGTGTTGAAATTTAGAGTGAAAACGCGTATTTGAATGATATGGCAATTACGTGTGATGTGAAGTGATAAGGGTTCTAAATACTTTGTTGATTTAGACTAAATGTTGTAAACCAAGTGATAGAAAGTAGTTAACTTTGAATAAATTAAGTTGACTAAGCATGAAGTCGAACAGTAGCTTCGACATAGAAAATAAGTAAGGTGGAATAGTCGTGATTGTTAATGACTAATTTAACCGCCTTGTAAATAATTGACAATAGTTTGACGCGTAACAAGCTAGATGAAAGCTTGGAGGAGGGAGCGGGTCAAACGGAGCAAGTACGGAAAGAAAAGCGTGGCGTGGATGCGAGGTAAGTGTAATTTACACACTTATGTAGAATACCCGTTTATTCGATACGTTGTAAACGTGATAACGATAAGATTGGAAATATGGAAATTTGTCAAGTGTCGACTAATGGAAATCAAGGTTAAAAGGATACCCATGGCGTAAGCCGAAATGGGTTGAATTTATAAGAAAAGAGTGTAAAAGAAAAAGGGTATGGTTATAAAATCCGGGATGGGATGGATGTATGAATTGGAAATCAAAAACGATGTTTTTGATTAAATAGATAATGTTGGGCACATAGTCTAAACGGGTCGAATGGTGATGATAACACCATTTGACAATATCGACTAATGCGGTTGTCAAGTCTTATGTTAACATGACCGATTAGCAAATCGGATAATTGCGTCACCATTGATGGTGTGATAATGAAAACGAGGTATAAATCGGGTCTACTTGTTGATCCGGGCCAGGTACGCATAAGCATGTTGTAGTTAAAAGTGTTATTTTGGTCGAATAATTTGAGAGAGAGAGTCCTTTGTCATAAAAGGACTAAAACTGACCAAAACGCCCTTGTAGGCTAAATGGAACAAACGACCCTTAAAGGTTGTTTGGAAACGAGTTTTATGACTAGGTAAATACTTAGAATAAGTATAGAAGCTGAAAGAGGTATTATATTAGCCAAATGGCACTATTTGAGTTTTTGCCGTAAAATAATGATTCGAGAGGTAAAATTTGGTTTATATTGATCACCACATTAAACCTACCTTAAATACAGTTGTGGTGGGAGATTATAGGATAAGAAATGTGGTAATGGAATGCTAGAAGCAATCGAAAGCTATTTTAGGCTCGAAAGTGCTTACATACCCTTAACGGGTCAAAATAAGCATACGAGCGAAAATGGGTTTAAATTGTGTAACAAACCTGTGATTAGAACCTAATATGGTATATAACATTTATTTGAAGAAGTGTAGGTGATGTAGGAATCAAACAAATATGTTTGTTTGATAAAATGCATAAACGGGTAAAATTTGATAAAAAGGTGACGAGTCGAAGGCTTGAAAGTCTCAAAATTTATTTATGTTGGATGTTGGATTTTAACTCCATATGATGGAGAATTAAATTACGGACGCGTAGGAAAAAGAATCGGGTAAAACGGATTAATAACGAAGAAGTTATGGCCATTTCCGTGAAATCGGGTTGAGCTGGGTATGTACAGCAACTGATTAAGCATCAGGCTGTGAAAAAGGGGGCCTAGCGTCACGCGACACCCCTTGCCGTCACGCGACGCCCCTAACTCCGGAAAATTTTTAAATTTTGCCCTTTTAACCCCTGTACTTGTTTGAACTTAATATTTGACTATCAAAACTAACTTTTAAGTTGGTTTTGATCATAGGTGATCGCCAAGAGTGCCCGGATGAAGATCAAGCTCGATGAGGAACCGAACACGATAAAATACAAGCTTCCGCGCGGCGTTTCGTAGTATCTTTAAAACAACGAATTCAATTACATTAAGTTGTTCAAACTTTTAAAATTGTAAAAGTTTTAGTAAACTCGTATTTTCTAAGGATACTTAATAGTAATTACAGGTTTATTTTCGTTATTTATACGAAAACCTTTAAAATAATAACAAGGGTGTTACATAACGGGACTTAAATAAAACGGGTTATAACTTCCCCGAACCCACTAAGTAACTAGGAATATCAACCTAGTTAGTTAAGTGTTTTTAAAATAATAAAGAAACTTGATTTAGTAACCTTTTTTATAACCTTTGTATATTAGAGGGACTAAAGGGTTAAAAGTGGAAAAAGGTTTTTAATTAAAAACAAGAAATTAAAACCAAAACCCACACACACGGTGTGTTCTGGTCGACACTTGCACAGAGCCAAAAGGGTTCTCTTCTTTGAAACCCTAAATCAAGAAATTTGACAAAATCCAAGAAGAGGAACGAATCAAATAAAAAACCAAGCTGAAATTAGTGATCACTCTAGTGAGGGGATCACAAGGTATGTTTAATTTTCAAGTTTAGTGAATTATGATTCTATGAAGAACACTCATAATCAAAATTCTAGAATGAATGTTGGATGAATGAGTGATATTGTGTTGAATCCATGTTTAGGAACAAACCCTAGTTGAAAACTTGATGAATTAGTGTTGAAAACTAGGAATTTGATGAACACCCATATATGTGTTAAGTGGGGTTTTATGACAATGTGATGAACACATGAATTTAAATGTTAGATTGTGAAAATAATGGTGTTATGATGCGAGTCTTGATATTGTTTATGAATGCTAGACATAAGGGCTTGATTTTTATGATTGAAACTTAGTTAAAAAGTTAGTAATGAACTAGATATAAGATGTATAAGAATCTTGCCCGCAAGGTGTTTGTTCAAATGCCTAAACGAATGTTGATATGTTGAAATTATAAAAGAAACACGTAATTGGCTAATTTGACTAATTACGTGTGACATGGAATAATACGGGTTCTAAACATGATGTTGATTGAACTTAATTGTGCATATCATATGATCAAAGGTAGTTGACTTTTGAAAGTCAACTAACCAATGATGAAGTCGAATAATAATTTTGACATAAAATTCGTAAGATGTAATAGTCGTAAGTAATGATGACTAATCTAACCGTCTTATGAATTATAATAATAGTTTGTCTCTTGACAAGCTAGGTGGAAGCTTGGGAAGGAAGCGGGTCAAACGAATCAAGTATGGAGGATAAAGCTGTAACAACCCGACTTTCCGGGTTATTACTGGTATTTGTCATTTCTTGCTTAATTGCTTGTACTCTCGAGATATCGATTGACGCTAAAGGGTTTAGACTATGTTTTTAACTCGCATTTTAATCGCATGATTACAATGCTTATTCCAAATGAAGTTATCGCATTTAACACAGTTTATAACGCTTACTATTTAACGCATTTTATAGCATATTACATCGCATGTTATTACTAAACGCTATCGCAACGCAAACTAAAAACGCAGATTTACTTTTATGCATCTTAGTTATCATGTTTTTTATTTGTGTGATTACTTGTTTAATGTTATGTGGTTATCTCAACGCAACGCTTATACGCTCAAACGCTTACTCGCAACTCGCTTAAACGCAACGCAAGGCTTATCGCACGTAACAAAAGTTGGAAAACTAACTCACACAACACGGCTATCCGAATGGACATCCGATCGGATGACCATCCGATCGGATGGCCATCCGACCGACAAGCCATCCGACCAAGCACACCTCGCAACTTCCACCGCCTTAACTCTCCTCTCACCCTATAAATAGTAACCGTACATCTCCTTTTACTAATTTGACACCTCTACCCGACCATTCGCTCTCAAGTCACTCTCACTCATTTTTATCGAGATTCAAGGCTATTTCGTAAGTATTTCTCCTCAAAATCATCATCACTAAACACTTCTACATCATCTTCTTCATCAAAATCACACACAAACACTCACTTTTTCTTTGAAATAGCTGATTTAGGCCTCTTGAAGGTGGTTTCCACCATTTCGCTCTGGCAAACACTTAAGGAACACCATTTGATCAAGGATGGTTCTAGATCTGAAAGATTTCACACGTTTTAACACGAATCTCAACAAGATCTCAACACTTTTCAACTATTTTCAACTTTTCTACAACTTTCCTTCAAACTTTCTTCTCAAAACTGATGGAATCTGGGCTCGTTCAGACTCTCTACTCAATCTTTAGTGAGAGCTGGCTTGAAAACGGATTTCCACCGGAGAGATAACTGATTAACGGGTCAGACATGAAACTTCGTCAAGATCAGTGAATCTGATCGAATGGGGTAATTCCCATCCGATCGAATGAGCTGGACCTTGGTGTGTTTCCGTTGTTTGACACTTCATCACGCTGTCTCCGTTAAAACTCGAAACTTTTACTTAGAAAATTTTACAAAAGTTTTCTAAACAATAGATCGCCCACTCGAGTGGCCATCTGATCGGATGACCATCCGATCGAATGACCATTCGACCAGGTGACCTGTCCCTCATACTAATCCTTGTTCAAAAAGATTTGACCAAACTTCAAACTCTTAACAATTTTACAAACAATCACCTCTCGTTTGAATGGTCATCCGCTCGGGTGACCATCCGCTCGAATGGATACTCATCCATTCGGATCACCATCCGAAACACTGTTTACGCACTGTTCAGCGCTTACGCTACTGATCTATGATCAGGCTAACTCCAATGCGATCCCTTCAATCCAAGTCTGTGTTTACTAGCTAAACACGAACTGTGAGTATACTCGAACCCATTTTCTTTTAACGCACTTTTGGGTGTCACATATGTTCCCTATCAAAACACATCAACACACAACACAAACACTTTTAATGCTAACCACTCCCGCATGTTATACGTGATCTATGAATGCTTGTTACTATGCTTAGACAGTGTTAGACTATACCGTCTCTAGCAACGATAGTACTATAGTTTGGACTCAGCACCTGTCATGGACAGGGGTTGCTTGGGATCACATCACTTTACTTCATGTGTTCGCTGAACATGTGTCGCGCATACTCTACAACGTAGTCTCATGGTTAAGTGTGAACATAGTTTTGATTGTTACTTGCTTCGCCCGTTACGTGATACATGTTGGTTATGCGTAAACGCTTTCTCTACTATATGCTATGCAAACTTGTGTACTCACCTTTACATTTTATGTATTGACTTTATTTTAGCATATGTGACAGGTTGATAGGGTGCTATGCTACGCTGTGATGAATCAAGATAGGCAGTCTAGAAACTACACCAATAGAAATCTTGGTTGTCGGACTTGTTTTGTTCGAGAGAAACACGTTATCTGTAATAATTACCTTTTGAATATTTGTTGATTGGTATGGGACAATTAACCTTTAAAATATTGGTAACAAATAGTTGTTATGGATCTCTTGAGCAATCTGGTTCGCCTAGTGCCGCACCCCGATGATTCCGCCATCGGTCGACGTGTGACAGATTGGTATCAGAGCCATAACTATTGGGAAATAGGTCGTGTCTTAGGATTGACCTAGTCTATAGTCTAAGTACCAACATACCGCTCTATGCGAACCCCGTAGGGGTTTTGCACGAGCCAACTTTGTTACTCTCGCTCAAACTTGCTAAAACTACATCCTTGTGCCAACACCGCATACTACAGCTTCGTGCAAAGACAACCTTTCCTAAGGTTGAAACGCATATTTTCCTTTCCTTAGGCTGACACAATACACATGTTTTCAAAAATGCTCGTATAACAACAAACGAGTGATTGTGTCGAGATTAGGTGTGAAAACCAGGAACTGATGCGTGTGAAGTGTTACTTATTTTTAGGTGTATATTTTAAGCCCTTTTTAACACTTATTTTAGCCAAGTTTTAAATTTATAAAACACGATATTTCACTAACACTAAACACACATATGGGCAAGTGCACCCATCGTTGAGTGTAGTATAGCGTTGGTAAGATACCGAGGTCGTCCAAGGACACAAGAGCTTTTAATACCGGTTTATCCTCAACGTCTAACCAAAATAAAAGTTTAGAAAAAAATTTTGAAACTAAGAAAATTAAAAACTAACTAAAATGCTGAAAATAAAAATAAAATAAAACAGATAGACAAGATGAATCACTTGGTTCCGACTCGTATCTAGTATAACCTTTGATTATTTCCGCACTTTTGCACATAATTAAGAGATTATCGTAGTTATTGTAGTAGGCCCCTCTTTTGAAGGCGACGTTACCCTCACCCCAGTAGTTTGAGTCAGCAGGGATACAATCCTAAAAGGGTGGATTATGGGAAGATAATGAATTAAGTTATTAATGCAGTATTGTGGTAGGCCCCGCTTTTGGCGGTGACGTTACCCTCGGCTAAGTAGTCTGAGTCAGCAGGGATACAGTCCTAAATAGCCGGGTTATAGTATTAATAGTAGTTAACTTATGAGGGGGTCAAAGAGTTTGGACCCCCGCCATCCAATACCGTGAAGTATTGAAGGAGGTCCTACTAAATTTGACCCAGGTCCATTGCAGGACCTCTAAACGCTGAACAATGGCAAGACCTTTACCAAACCGTTCCCTTAACCCCCTACCAGGTAGCCAACATATCTCCATATAGACCGTGGAGATATGAATGGTGAAAATCCTTTATTTTATATAGACAGTAAAATAATGCCAAGACACCACGGACAAACAATAAGGAAATATCACCTTCAACATAAGTAACTAGTTATTAAAGTCATTAATACAAAACCAAATAAAAAGTGCAAAAGATTAGAAATAAAAAGTATTATACTAGACACTTTGTCTTCACCAAGTGATGTAAGAGACTTAGGCAAACATGGCCTTGATTGTCAAGAACTCTTACGATCAATCTTGGATCCCGAGACGACTCACACACACTCTACGATGGACAATGGATGATGGTGGCGGATGATGGTGTTGTGATGGTGGTGGGTGGTGGATGAAGTGTGAGAGAGGTGGAGTGCCAAGGAATGAGATGAAATGAATCCAAGCACTCCTATTTATAGGCTGAACAGAGAGCTGGACACGGCCCCGTGTCCGCTGGGCACGGCCCCGTGTCCGTCTGACACTCTCTCTCCTCATTAATTGTAATTCGCAATTACAATAAATGCGCCTGCTGTACTTTCGACACGGCCCCGTGTCCGCTGAGCACGGCCCCGTGATGGGCAATAGAAGCTTCTATGGATTTGTCTTTTCTGCTGCTTCTTGGGCACGGCCCCGTGCTGGCTGAGCACGGGGCGTGTTCAGCCTTCTGTCTTCTCCTTTTTGCTTTGGAAGGTGCCATTGAGGGGTCGGGCAGTCCACTAATGTTCCTTTTCTTGTATTTATGTTGGATTTAGCTGTCTTTTTGCTTCTTTTGCGTTTTTGAGCTCATTTAATCCTGAAAATACAAAAGGAAGACAAAAACACTCTTTTTCCAATATTAGTACTTAAAAAGGGTTAGTTTTATGCCTTATTTGATGTAATTTATATGTTGCATTTTACACACATCAAATATCCCCACACTTGAACTTTTGCTTGTCCTCAAGCAAAACTCTTTAATATGTGGCTTACACTCCCAAATGGAATAGGTAGAAGAGAAGGTTTTGGGCTTGTCGTAGAGTGTCGGGATTTCCAAGATCTTTTTGGGGTTTTATTTTTATTTATTTACACTCCTATTCGTAATGATTTATTTAGAACTTTTCATAAAAGAAATTACTTATTTGGGCATAACATGCCTTTTTTAAAATTCTATTTATATACAAGTTCACATACCTCACGGGGAAATCACTCACACTCGGCCGAAGGTGTATTTTTAGTGAATCACTCGAGAGCGGCATGGAACTTATTCCTACCATAGGCTTGCCAAGAAATCAATCCTCCTCCTTTTTAACTTTTATACCTTTGTAGATATCAAGAGGACTTTGTGGGTTAAGGGTTAGGCTAGGGTTAAAGGTAGGTGGTTGGGTTAGTGGTTAGTAGAAAAAGGGCTAAAAGCGTAACAAGTGTCGGTTTTCGTATTTTTGCAACTTTTTTTTTTTTTTTTTTATTTTGATGAAGCTTTTATTCAAACTAAGTTATTTTTTATTAACTTGTTTGTTTATTTTCTTTTTGCTTCATCATTAACATATTTTTTTTTTTACGAAGAACCGAACTTGTTACTAAAATAAAGGGTTAAAAAGAAAAAGGTTTTGGTGGGTAAAAAGGGTTTTTGTTTGGGTAATGAAACGAAAAGGTTTAGGCTCAAAGGGGCTAACTAGGGGGATTTTTTTGGGTAGGTGGTAAAAGAAAAAGAAAAATAATGGTGTAGAAATAAAAAGGGTTAGTCCTAATGCCTCCATCATTTACTTACTCGGGTTTAAGTTGATAAGGACCGGGAATGCATTGTCATGGCAAGTTCTAGAGTTGTAAGAACCAAGCGGCTATTCACACAAGAAACGAAAAATGAGCATTTAGTCAAATGATATGTAATTGTGTGCTCAATAAAGGCTCAAAACTCACTTTTGTGGGAATGGGTTTTTATGTGATCAAGTATATATAATCAAATTTTAAATAAGTTTGCTATGCCTTTTCATAATTTTCTTATGTTGGTTCTTTTTATCACTACGCTATCGGTTGTAAATTTGTAAAAATATAACCTTTTTGAGAACTTGAATTTCCCGAGCTAAACCTAGACAAGTAAAAAAAAATGAAAATTTTTTTGAAAAAATTTGGGGTGATTAGCGGTTCCAATAGAGTTTTGTGTAAGGCTTGTATTTAGGACTTGCAAAATTCAAGGTTTTAGCATCCCCCCCACACTTAAATTACACATTGTCCTCAATGTGTCCCAAAAATAAATTTTTAGGTTGATTAGATGTGTAAAATAGTGTTTAAAAAGAAAAAATCTGTGTTACTGGGCACTGAACACGGCCCCGTGTTATCCGGGCACGGCCCCGTGTTCAAGTGCCAGTAACAGAATTGAAATAAAAGAAACAGAAGCCTGGACACGGGGGCGTGTTGGGTGAACACGGCCCGTGTCCAGTTACCTGAACTGGGCGTTTTACTGCAGGTGGTTCAGCACGGGGCCGTGTTGGTTGGACACGGCCCGTGTTGAACCTTCTGGAATGGTGAGAAATGTCGGGTTGCCTTGTTCTTTGTGCATGGGTTCATTTTTCTCGTTCCCCTTTTCATCCTTTACCACCATGAGTGTGTTTTATTCCTGAAAATTAAAACTAACTAGAAAACATAAAAACTAATCTAAATTAAACTAAGGATAGTTCCGTGGAATGCCTCCATGGTGCGCCACGTTTATAAGGGTCCTTGGCTAGACCCAAAGCCTGGTCATATGTTACCCAAGTGGGATGTGTTGCATCCCATGTTACACCGTCGGAGAGCGTCATCCAAGCTTGAGTCTATGACCTTCATGTAGTTGACCGGATCTTCTTCCTCTACTCGCTTTCCACATTCAAATTTCACTTCCTCATCCCCAAACTTCAATGTTAGAGTTCCGTCATTCATATCCACCAATGCTTGAGCGGTGGCTAGGAATGGCCTCCCGAGGATGAGCGGGACCTTGGTGTCTTCTTCCATGTCTAGGATGACAAAGTCGGTTGGAAAGACGAATTTGTCGACCTTGACTAGCAGATTTTCGGCGATACCATGTGGGAATTTGACGGACCTGTCGGCGAGTTGTATGCTCATCTTTGTAGGGCTTGTTGTTCCTAGGCCGAGTCGCTTGAACATTGAGGTGGGCATGAGGTTGATGCTAGCCCCAAGATCGGCTAAAGCATTTCGGACGGGGGACTTCCCAATCGAACAAGGGATTGTGAAGCTCCCGGGGTCGATTTTCTTTTGTGGAAGTTTGTTGAGTACTAGAGCTGAGCATTCTTCGCCTAAGTTAACTAATTGCAATGATTCAATTTTCCTTTTGTGAGTGAGGAAATCCCTCATGAATTTTGCATATTTAGGCATTTGGGTTAGGACCTCAATGAAAGGAATATTAACATGCAATTGTTTTAGTAAACTTTCGAACTTTGCGAATTGCTCATCGGTCTTTTGACGATTTAACCTACCGGGGTACGGGATTGGAGGAGTCTTGGTGGGCTCTTGAATCGGTAGAGAAGCTTTTTCTGGCGCAGAAGGAGTCACAGGCTGGCTAGAATGGCTTCTTTCATTTGGTGGCAATGGAGCATCCTCGGGACCCACGGTTCGATTTCTTAATGTGATGAGATGTACTTGTGCCTTTGGGTTGGTTTCGGTATTACTAGGTAACGCGCCTTGTGGTCTCTCGGAGAAATTTTGAGCTAGTTGATTTAATTGTTTTTCAACGTTTTGAATGCTAGCTTGTTGATTTCTAAAATTCGATTCCAATTGTTGAAATCGATCCGCGTTTTTCTTTTCAGTATCAGAGATGAGGCGAGATACAGTATCTTCGAGCCTTTCTCTTCCACCTTGTTGTTGGGAAAAGTTTTGCGGTTGTTGAAAATTAGTTCGTTGGTTTTGTTGGTTACTACTATTGCCGGGATCTCTCCAACCAAGATTTGGGTGGTTACGCCATCCTTGGTTGTAGGTACCCGTTGGAGGACCCGATGGCCTAGGTCTGTTATCCATGTAGTTTACCGTTTCAGTTTGTTCATCTAATTCTTTCATACAACTCCAATTTTCATGTGACCCACCACACCCTTCACAAGCCATAACCGAGGCCGTTTTTGTCATTTCTAGCCTTTTGATTTTTGAAGAGAGGGCCTCGATTTGGGCTTGTAAAGAAGTGCTTTCATCAACCTTATGGGCGCCCGGGGCAATAGATTTATTACCTCGGGGAGTGTGCCATTGAAAATTGGTTTGAGCAATTTCCTCAATTTGGTTATATATTTCGTTTGGGCGACGATTACCTAAGAGTCCCCCGGAGCTTGAATCAAGTGTTTGTCTTGTGTGTGGCAACAACCCATTGTAGAAAGTGGATACTTGTTGCCACACCGCTAGACCGTGATGAGGACACTTTCTTAGAAGCTCCTTGAACCTTTCCCAAGTTTCATATAAGGATTCCCCATCCTCTTGTGAGTATGTATTAATTTCAGTCATTAATTTAGCCGTTTTAGCAGGAGGGAAATACTTATATAGAAACTTTTGGGCAAGTTCATCCTAAGTGTTTACCGATCCAACTGGGAGGGTGTTAAGCCAAGCCTTAGCTCGGTCTTTTAGTGAAAATGGAAACATTCGAAGGCGGATGGCGTCATACGATGCTCCATTGATCCGAAAAGTATCACATATTTCTAAGAAGTTAGTAATATGTAGATGGGGATCCTCGTCCGCAAGCCCGTGGAAGGTCGCGGAGTTTTGGAGCATTTGTATCAGATGCGGCCGAAGTTCGAAGTTGTTGGCCTCGACATTTGGTGCATTGATAGCGGCGCCGAGATTGCCTACGGTAGGCCGTAGGTAATCCATGAGGGTACGTTGGTCCGCCATTGGAATTTGGTCCCCCGAAGCTTTCTCTTGATTTTTAGCTTTAAGTCATTTTCTGAGAAAGCGTTCGGGTTCTTCTAAGGGTTCTTTTATGTCTCTACTAGAACTGGAGCTCATGCACTACGTAGGAGGGTCAAATGTGGCACCTGGGTTCCAAGTCCTGCAATAAAAACAGAAAAGAACGTTGGTCAGAAAGTTCGCCACGGCCCCGTGCTCAGTGAACACGGCCCGTGGTCAGAGATACAGTAATTGTTTTCTGGATTCCCAGTTACTGGGAGTTGGACACGACCCCGTGTTGCACCGACACGGCCCCGTGTTCAGCTCTCTGTAACTCAGAAAATAAAAACTGCCAGTGATGATGTTGGGCACAGCCCGTGTCTGACCGGGCACGGCCCGTGCTGAGCTCTGCAGAAGCTGAAAAACTAAGAAAATCCTAAAAAATTAAAAAGAAAAATAAAAATGATTAGGCCGTTGATTCCTAACTTTCTTAAAATCCTTGTGTCCCCGGCAGTGGCGCCAAAAACTTGATGCGTGTGAAGTGTTACTTATTTTTAGGTGTATATTTTAAGCCCTTTTTAACACTTATTTTAGCCAAGTTTTAAATTTATAAAACACGATATTTCACTAACACTAAACACACATATGGGCAAGTGCACCCATCGTTGAGTGTAGTATAGCGTTGGTAAGATACCGAGGTCGTCCAAGGACACAAGAGCTTTTAATACCGGTTTATCCTCAACGTCTAACCAAAATAAAAGTTTAGAAAAAATGTTTGAAACTAAGAAAATTAAAAACTAACTAAAATGCTGAAAATAAAAATAAAATAAAACAGATAGACAAGATGAATCACTTGGTTCCGACTCGTATCTAGTATAACCTTTGATTATTTCCGCACTTTTGCACATAATTAAGAGATTATCTTAGTTATTGTAGTAGGCCCCTCTTTTGAAGGCGACGTTACCCTCACCCCAGTAGTTTGAGTCAGCAGGGATACAATCCTAAAATGGTGGATTATTGGAAGATAATGAATTAAGTTATTAATGCAGTATTGTGGTAGGCCCCACTTTTGGCGGTGACGTTACCCTCGGCTAAGTAGTCTGAGTCAGCAGGGATACAGTCCTAAATAGCCGGGTTATAATATTAATAGTAGTTAACTTATGAGGGGGTCAAAGAGTTTGGACCCCCGCCATCCAATACCGTGAAGTATTGAAGGAGGTCCTACTAAATTTGACCCAGGTCCATTGCAGGACCTCTAAACGCTGAACAATGGCAAGACCTTTACCAAACCGTTCCCTTAACCCCCTACCAGGTAGCCAACATATCTCCATATAGACCGTGGAGATATGAATGGTGAAAATTTTACTTAGAACTCGAAACTTTTACTTAGAAAATTTTACTTAGACACTTCATCACGCTGTCTCCGTTAAAACTCGAAACTTTTACTTAGAAAATTTTACAAAAGTTTTCTAAACAATAGATCGCCCACTCGAGTGGCCATCTGATCGGATGACCATCCGATCGAATGACCATTCGACCAGGTGACCTGTCCCTCATACTAATCCTTTTTCAAAAAGATTTGACCAAACTTCAAACTCTTAACAATTTTACAAACAATCACCTCTCGTTTGAATGGTCATCCGCTCGGATGACCATCCGCTCGGGTGACCATCCGCTCGAATGGATACTCATCCATTCGGATCACCATCCGAAACACTGTTTACGCACTGTTCAGCGCTTACGCTACTGATCTATGATCAGGCTAACTCCAATGCGATCCCTTCAATCCAAGTCTGTGTTTACTAGCTAAACACGAACTGTGAGTATACTCGAACCCATTTTCTTTTAACGCACTTTTGGGTGTCACATATGTTCCCTATCAAAACACATCAACACACAACACAAACACTTTTAATGCTAACCACTCCCGCATGTTATACGTGATCTATGAATGCTTGTTACTATGCTTAGACAGTGTTAGACTATACCGCCTCTAGCAACGATAGTACTATAGTTTGGACTCAGCACCTGTCATGGACAGGGGTTGCTTGGGATCACATCACTTTACTTCATGTGTTCGCTGAACATGTGTCGCGCATACTCTACAACGTAGTCTCATGGTTAAGTGTGAACATAGTTTTGATTGTTACTTGCTTCGCCCGTTACGTGATACATGTTGGTTATGCGTAAACGCTTTCTCTACTATATGCTATGCAAACTTGTGTACTCACCTTTACATTTTATGTATTGACTTTATTTTAGCATATGTGACAGGTTGATAGGGTGCTATGCTACGCTGTGATGAATCAAGATAGGCAGTCTAGAAACTACACCAATAGAAATCTTGGTTGTCGGACTTGTTTTGTTCGAGAGAAACACGTTATCTGTAATAATTACCTTTTGAATATTTGTTGATTGGTATGGGACAATTAACCTTTAAAATATTGGTAACAAATAGTTGTTATGGATCTCTTGAGCAATCTGGTTCGCCTAGTGCCGCACCCCGATGATTCCGCCATCGGTCGGCGTGTGACAGATTGGTATCAGAGCCATAACTTTTGGGAAATAGGTCGTGTCTTAGGATTGACCTAGTCTATAGTCTAAGTACCAACATACCGCTCTATGCGAACCCCGTAGGGGTTTTGCACGAGCCAACTTTGTTACTCTCGCTCAAACTTGCTAAAACTACATCCTTGTGCCAACACCGCATACTACAGCTTCGTGCAAAGACAACCTTTCCTAAGGTTGAAACGCATATTTTCCTTTCCTTAGGCTGACACAATACACATGTTTTCAAAAATGCTCGTATAACAACAAACGAGTGATTGTGTCGAGATTAGGTGTGAAAACCAGGAACTGATGCGTGTGAAGTGTTACTTATTTTTAGGTGTATATTTTAAGCCCTTTTTAACACTTATTTTAGCCAAGTTTTAAATTTATAAAACACGATATTTCACTAACACTAAACACACATATGGGCAAGTGCACCCATCGTTGAGTGTAGTATAGCGTTGGTAAGATACCGAGGTCGTCCAAGGACACAAGAGCTTTTAATACCGGTTTATCCTCAACGTCTAACCAAAATAAAAGTTTAGAAAAAAATTTTGAAACTAAGAAAATTAAAAACTAACTAAAATGCTGAAAATAAAAATAAAATAAAACAGATAGACAAGATGAATCACTTGGTTCCGACTCGTATCTAGTATAACCTTTGATTATTTCCGCACTTTTGCACATAATTAAGAGATTATCGTAGTTATTGTAGTAGGCCCCTCTTTTGAAGGCGACGTTACCCTCACCCCAGTAGTTTGAGTCAGCAGGGATACAATCCTAAAAGGGTGGATTATTGGAAGATAATGAATTAAGTTATTAATGCAGTATTGTGGTAGGCCCCGCTTTTGGCGGTGACGTTACCCTCGGCTAAGTAGTCTGAGTCAGCAGGGATACAGTCCTAAATAGCCGGGTTATAGTATTAATAGTAGTTAACTTATGAGGGGGTCAAAGAGTTTGGACCCCCGCCATCCAATACCGTGAAGTATTGAAGGAGGTCCTACTAAATTTGACCCAGGTCCATTGCAGGACCTCTAAACGCTGAACAATGGCAAGACCTTTACCAAACCGTTCCCTTAACCCCCTACCAGGTAGCCAACATATCTCCATATAGACCGTGGAGATATGAATGGTGAAAATCCTTTATTTTATATAGACAGTAAAATAATGCCAAGACACCACGGACAAACGATAAGGAAATATCACCTTCAACATAAGTAACTAGTTATTAAAGTCATTAATACAAAACCAAATAAAAAGTGCAAAAGATTAGAAATAAAAAGTATTATACTAGACACTTTGTCTTCACCAGGTGATGTAAGAGACTTAGGCAAACATGGCCTTGATTGTCAAGAACTCTTACGATCAATCTTGGATCCCGAGACGACTCACACACACTCTACGATGGACAATGGATGATGGTGGCGGATGATGGTGTTGTGATGGTGGTGGGTGGTGGATGAAGTGTGAGAGAGGTGGAGTGCCAAGGAATGAGATGAAATGAATCCAAGCACTCCTATTTATAGGCTGAACAGAGAGCTGGACACGGCCCCGTGTCCGCTGGGCACGGCCCCGTGTCCGTCTGACACTCTCTCTCCTCATTAATTGTAATTCGCAATTACAATAAATGCGCCTGCTGTACTTTCGACACGGCCCCGTGTCCGCTGAGCACGGCCCCGTGATGGGCAATAGAAGCTTCTATGGATTTGTCTTTTCTGCTGCTTCTTGGGCACGGCCCCGTGCTGGCTGAGCACGGGGCGTGTTCAGCCTTCTGTCTTCTCCTTTTTGCTTTGGAAGGTGCCGTTGAGGGGTCGGGCAGTCCACTAATGTTCCTTTTCTTGTATTTATGTTGGATTTAGCTGTCTTTTTGCTTCTTTTGCGTTTTTGAGCTCATTTAATCCTGAAAATACAAAAGGAAGACAAAAACACTCTTTTTCCAATATTAGTACTTAAAAAGGGTTAGTTTTATGCCTTATTTGATGTAATTTATATGTTGCATTTTACACACATCAGGAACTCTCGATAAGATCGCTCACTCCACGCGTATTTTTACTCTCAACACGAGAATCTTCGTTGAGCTAGGAGTGACATCCGTACCTCAACGGGAATCCCCATCTCTATCTCACTTTTAGGAACGAAGTTGTTAAGTCAGGGGTGAAACCCGCATCTAAACGACTAGTTCTACTATTTACTTGGATCTTTCTTTTCAAAACTCTCACCAAAGTCTCATTTGCTCTAATGACTTGAGTCACGTAGTAAGTGGAAGGATGCGTGCCGTTTGCCGTGTTTTGGCGAGAGAACAGTCTATTAGGCCAAAGCGTGTACTCAAGGTCGTTGTGAATAAACGAATCACTTTGGGTAGTCGATGTCTAACACCCAGGACGCTCTGTTTTCAATTTAAGCCTGCAATTGCTGATTTCACGCATTATCAATTTTATGTGTTTTATGTGGTTATCTGTTTCGATTTTGGAAGTTTATTCACTTTCCGCTCATCATCTTACTAAACGCGCTCAACTTGCACAACTTTCCACATCTCAAATGCTAACTAATCGCAACACAAACTAAGAACTCTCGTACGCTACACGCTGCCTTACGCAACTCTCACACGTTATACCACTCGCTACGCTACTCGCAATCGCCAGCAACTCTCGCACGCGCTACATGCAATCTAGAGATCGGGTTTAGTTTTGAAAGGTGAATACGTGCAAAATATATAGGTGAATACATGCAAAATATGTGAATTATGTGCTCATACGTGCTCAAGTGCTTATGTGTATACATGCTTATGTGATTTATGTGCCTACGTGACTATGTGTTTATGTGTCGACGTGTTCCTGTGCTTTACGTAATGGTAATAATAATAATAAAGGATGTTTTAACGAACGCTAAATTTTTCGAAACCCGATATAATCGAATCTCTTCTGAATCCTATGACAATGTCTGCTGCAGACAATGTCGTCATTTGGATTGTACACTTCACGCGCTACTCGATGCAACCATGCTGACAAGCGCATCGCTTCACTGGTAGCCAAGGAAATGGCTAAGGTCATACCTCAGATCGTCAGTGAGATCAACGATGTCAGCAGCAAGTCCTCTGTCGACTCTAAGAGCTACTCTCCAAAAGCACCTTTCAGCTTTAAGCAATTCAAGGCATGCGGTCCTGCTAACTTCACTGGTGAAAATGGACCCAGTGATATGTTCTAGTGGTTTGACTCAATCGAAGTCACCTTCAGGCAAAGCGGATGCCCAGAAAATCTGCGTACTGTTAATGCTACTGGAGTTTTTCAGTCTAGGGCTCTAGACTGGTGGACTGTTGAGCGCAACAGGCGCGATAATGATTCAACTTATGGTATTTCTTGGGAGGAACTCGGAGAGATTATGATGAAGGAGTTCTGTCCTCCTCATGAGGTTCAAAAGTTGGAGAATGAATTCTAGCATATCAAACAAGATGGAAGTAACAACGCCTTCAAACAGCTCAGTATCATCTGTCTTGGTCAGGTGACAACACCGGAGATAACAATCAAGAAGTACATCCGCGCTCTACCAGACTGTGTAGCTGACTTTGTCCAAGCAGCTAAGCCTGCTACTATTGAGGAGACTTACCAACTCACAGCTGAGATCAACAACAAGCGAGTCTTAGCTAGGTATTTCAAGACCTCAACCAAGAGCCTCAATCAAGTCACTGCTACTCCCGCTACCGACACTGCAGCATCACAAGTTTCAAAGTCTTCACTCCAGAATCGCAAGCACAAGGGTAACAACAACAAGAACTACGCTACTACCGCCACTCCTCTCAACGTTGTCCCTGTACAACCCAACAGCACCCAGAATCGTCAAGTTGCAACTCCTAACACCAACGCACCGCCTGCTAAGCGTGCGTACACTGGTGTCCATCCTCTCTGCCCTACTTGCACCTACCATCACCCTGTAGGGGTGAATTGTCATTTCTATGCCAACTGCAACATTTATGGCCATTTTACTGCTCATTACCGTTCAGGCCCATGTCAACAAGCTCAAGCTCTTCTAACACCACCGACTCAACCCCTCGCTATTCAGGGTAACCAAGCAGCTCCTGCTCCCACTGCTCATGCGCGAGCCTGCTTACGCACTGTTCAACACTTACACTACTGTTCTATGATCAGGCTAGCTCCAACGCGCTCCCTTCAATCCAAGTCTGTGTTTACTAGCTAAACACGAACTGTGAGTATACTCGAACCCATTTTCTTTTAACGCACTTTTGGGTGTCACAAACGTTCTCTATCAAAACACATCAACACACAACGCAAACACTTTTAATGCTAACTACTCCCGCATGTAATACGTGATCTATGAATGTTTGTTTCTATGCTTAGATAGTGTTACACTATACCGCCTCTGGCAACGATAGTACTATAGTTTGGACTCAGCACCTGTCGTGGACAGGGGTTGCTAGGGATCACATCACTTTACTTCACGTGTTCGTTGAACATGTGTCACGCATACTCTACAACGTAGTCTCGTGGTTAAGTGTGAACATAGTTTTGATAGTTACTTGCTTCGCCCGTTACGTAATACATGCTGGTTATGCGTAAACGCTTTCTCTACTATATGCTATGCAAACATGTGTACTCACCTTTGCATTTTATGTATTGAATTTATTTTAACATATGTGACAGGTTGATAGGGTGCTATGCTACGCTGTGATGAATCAAGATAGGCAGTTTAAAAACTACACCAATTGAAATCTAGGTTGTCGGACTTGTTTTGTTCGAGAGAAACTCGTTATCTGTAATAATTACTTGTTGAATATTTGTTGATTGGTATGGGACAATTAACCTTTAAAATATTGGTAACAAATAGTTGTTATGGATCTTTTGAGCAATCCAGTTCGCCTAGTGCCGCGCCCCGATGTTTCCGCCATCGGTTGGGGTGTGGTGTGACGAAAGCGTAATTTAGATGCACGGTAAGTAAAGCTTATGCCCTTTTTGTAAGATATGTATTTATTTATAGGTTATAAATACGACAGAGGTTATATCTGAAATATGGTTCTAACACGAAATGACACTAGGTCAGAACATATAAAAAGATGAAAAACCATGTTTAATGGTAAAAAGGGGCGGAATGGTAATTTGGCCATGAGATGACATATATAAAATGAGTTTTCGAATGGCTACTTTATGGGTAATCCTAAACGAATAAAAAGGGTAAAACGGTGATTTAGTCACGTGTAGATGGATAAAAGTTGAAGTTTGAAACGACACCATGTGGCATAAGCCATGTTGGGTTAAACGCGTAAGAAACGAATTTAGAGACATAACTAAATGGTGAGAAATCCGAAATGAGTTAATTAACGAAATGGTAAATAATACTATTCCAATATAAGCGCAAAATGTTTGGTCATTTAGACCAAACGGGTCAGATGGTATTGTTAATACCATTTGACAAATAACGACTAATAAGTGCTTGCCGAGTCTAATGCTCACAGGGTAAAACGGCTTATGGAAATTGCATTGCTATGTCTTAGCAAATTATTGAGGCAAGGTATTAAAATGGGTCAATACTTTGACCCGAGCCAGGTATGTATAATAAGATTAGAGTTAAACGTGCGATTTTGGTCAAATATTTAGTGAAAGTCCTTCGTCGTAAAATGAGGGACTGAAGTTGACCAAAACGCCCTTGATCAATAAACTGGGAAAACGACCTTTAAAGGTTGTTTAGAAATGAGTATTATTATCAAGTAAGTCTTTGATAAATGTAAAAGTTATTTGCATAATTCTTTTTGGGTCAAACGCCCAAAAATGGGTCTTTTCCGTAAAATTGACTAATCGAAGGGTAGACATCGGAATAATTAGATTACCACACTAAATCCACCACAAATATAGTTGTGGTGGAAGGCAAATAGATATCTTAATATAGGAATAAGATGCGAGTAAACAATAAGCAAAATTTAAACTTAAAGGTTTAAATCCTCTAAACGGGTTAAAACGAATTATGCACATTGCTTGAGTATTAGCCGCATAATTCATAAAAGTTACGAAGCCGAACTAAGATTTTGTCCCCTTCGCCTTCGACACCTTTGGCTCCCTAGCTCCAGAAGCTATCCGTTTGTTAACTAGGGTCCAAAAGGTTATCCACAACAGTTGTTCATCAACAGGGGGCAGAGGTTTGTCTTTAATAGGCTAGGGTTTGCTATTCAGAAAGGGGTAGCGGCACAGCTTATTGCTCGCTTACCTGCGATATTGATGTAACTCGGCCAGTTTTTTATATATGAGATCGTATAATAATAAAAAAAAGAAATTAAATTTAGGGTAAAAAAAATATATTGATATATGCTTCATGACTATTTAGAAACAAGTTTGTGGTTTTAGAAATGCATCGTAAAACGGATTTGTATTTTGAAAGTTATGCAAGTTTTTGTGCATATTAAGTTTGAGAAAATAGAGCTGGGCAGATACAGCTCAAAACAACAAACTTTCTGTCGAAGTGGACTTGTCGCGCTACCCGACAGCAGAAGGGATTCACCGTCGCGTCACGCGACGGCTGTCGTGTAACATCCGTCAAAATGGACTCTCTAAAATCCGACCCGTTTTGAAATTCGAATACTAACCTTGAACCAACGGAAATTTTTGCGAAACGAATAATCGTTGAAAGATTTTTTATCCTAATTAATTCGTTTATAAATATGGTTATTTATTTATTTATTCCTTTAACTAAATAAATTACTATATTTCCAATAATTAAACTTTTATCCTAGTTATAGTTATTTATATAACTAGTTAGTTAATAATTAAATTAATATTTTGCAATATAAAGTTTTGGTATAAACTAGTTAATCAAGTTAAATATAAATGAGGGGGTTAGTGTGTTATGTTAAAAAAAAACTTAGTTATAATAAAACATGGTAAAAAGGGGTGAACCTGGAATCGAACCCGTGTTAACACGTTCTCAACATGCATCATAAACCACTCCGCCAAAGCCTTGATATTATATCCTTATACAATTAGCAACTTAAATTATGTCTTATTTGTTTAAAAGTCACACCTTTTAGTTTATTTTACTCACACCCTATCATATGATAACAAATAGCAATTGGGTTACGTTTATTTTGCTCAAAAGTCACGTCCCTTAGAAAGTCATTAGATGCAAGGCAATGTTAAACCAATGGCGACAGTTCATTTTTTTGGATATTAGGATAACTTGAAGTTGATTCGGTGTTTAAATCTATTTATGAACCGACACATCACTTTGGAGTACGGTAAAAGAAGAGTAAATTACAAAATCGTCCTTTATGTATGTCACTTATTACAAACTGTGTCCTTTGTCTTCAATAATTAAAGAAAACGTACCCGATGTTTGCAAACCCTTGTAAGGTATGTCCCTTAGCCCTAAATCAGTTTATTTTTGGTGTTAAATCTGACCAAATGGACCCCACATGAGGGTATTTTTGTGGTTAAATCTGAACAAATGAACCTCACATGAGAGTTAAATGTCCAAAATACCCTCATGTGGGGTTCATTTGGTCAGATTTAACCACAAAAAATTAACTGATTTAGGGCTAAAGGACATAACTTGCAAGAGTTTGCAAACATCGAGTACATTTTCTGTGATTATTGAAGACAAAGAACACAGTTTGTAATAAGTGACATACATAAAGGACTATTTTTGTAATTTACTCGTAAAAGAATTACACCGTTTTCGAAACAGTGCCTACATCCCATTTGTTTTCCACATCTCAAACAAACAATCCACTCACAGTTTCATAGAAACACAGAACTCAACCGCCTCATCAACTCCATCCACCGACTCACCGTCGTATGCCTCCGTTTAACGCCGTATATAAACCCCACCACACTCATCTTTGGCCACTTATGTTTCGCTAATCACCC
>JARYGA010041598.1:0-25345 GCA_030545235.1 Helianthus tuberosus
CATAACTCTTTTGACGGCTTCTAGCTGTCTGAAGGTTATCACGAACTTTCTTAATCTTGTCAGTTGTCTATAAAATGGGGGCAGGTCCAGTAAGTTGAGCCTCGCCAATCTCATTCCAGCAGACTGGTGAACGACATTTTCGACCATAGAGAGCCTCGAAAGGAGCCATTTTTATGCTGGTGTGATAACTGTTGTTGTAGGAGAATTCAATTAACGGAAGATGTGAATCCCAACTACCACCGAAGTCGATCACACAAGCTCTAAGCATGTCTTCCAGAGTCTGGATTGTTCTTTCAGATTGGCCATCCGTTTGCGGATGATAAACTGTGCTCAGATTAAGTTGGGTCCCCATAGCAGATTGCATGGTTCTCCAAAAATGAGAAGTGAAACGAGCATCTCTGTCAAAAATGATGTTCAAAGGAACACCATGTCGAGCTACAATTTCATCCACGTAGATTTTAGCAAGTTTGTCAGCAGGAAAATCCTCACGGATTGGCAAGAAATGCACTGACTTAGTAAGACGATCAACGACTACCCAGATGGCATCATGACCTTTCTTTGTGCGTGGAAGTTTGGTAACAAGATCCATAGTAATGTTTTCCCATTTCCAAACTGGGATCTCTGGTTGCACCAATAAACCCGAAGGACGTTGATGTTCAGCTTTAACCTTAAGACAAGTAAGGCATTTTGATACGTATAAGGCAATGTCTTTCTTCATACCAGGCCACCAATACTGAATACGAAGATCCTTATACATCTTATCTGAGCCAGGATGAACAGAATAGCGAGACTTATGGGCTTCATCCATAAGCAAGGTGCGAAGGTTATCTTGGCTTGGGACCCACAAACGGTCCATGAAGTAATACGATCCATTGTCCTTCAGTTCCAGATCAGGTGTTATGTGATAGGGAAATTCCTTATCCATTAAACCTTGTGAAACACAAGATTGTTGAGCCTGAGAAATGCGGGCTTGGATATCGGATCGAGCTTGAATAACAGATTGAACACGAATACAATGAAGCTTAGTACGTTCCTTATGACTCAATGCATCAGCTACGACATTCGCCTTAACAGGATGGTAGCGAATTTCACAGTCGTAGTCGTTTAAAAGCTCAACCCAACGTCGTTGCCTCATGTTGAGTTCCTTCTGATTGAAGATATGCTGAAGACTTTTGTGGTTCGTGAAAACCACACATTTTGTACCGTACAAATAGTGTCTCCAGATCTTAAGAGCGGAGACAACTGTACCCAACTCAAGATCATGAATGGTGTAGTTCTTCTCATGTATCTTCAACTGCCTCGATGCATATGCTATGACTTTGTTCCTTTGCATCAGAACACAGCCAAGACCCAATTTAGATGCATCACAATAAACGACGAAATCATCATTGCCCTCAGGCAAAATCAGAACAGGCGCGTCGCAAAGTTTTTGTTTCAAAGTTAGAAATGCTTCCTCTTGCTTAAATCCCCAGTCAAAGGGCTTGTTCTTCTGAGTTAGAGCAGTTAAAGGAACTGCAATCTTTGAGAAGTTCTCAATGAAGCGGCGATAATAACCCGCTAGACCAAGAAAGGAACGAACTTCAGTAGTAGTAGTAGGCGTATCCCAATCCTTAATCGCACTGATCTTGGAGGGATCTACATGAATACCTTGTTCGTTGATAATATACCCCAAAAAATTGAACTTCTTTAAGCCAAAATTCGCACTTGGAGAATTTGGCGAAAAGTTGCTCTTTCTTTAGGAGTTCCAGAGTAAGACGAAGATGTTTCTCATGATCAGCTCGCGTCTTAGAATAAATCAAGATGTCGTCAATAAAAACAATGACGAACTGATCCAAATAAGGTTTGCAGACTCTATTCATTAAGTCCATGAAAACAGCAGGAGCATTAGTCAAACCAAATGGCATGACTGTGAACTCATAATGCCCATAACGAGTGCAGAAAGCTGTCTTGGGAATATCTTCTTCATGCACACGAAGTTGATGATACCCGGAACGTAGATCAATCTTCAAAAAATAAGAAGCGCCCTGTAACTGATCAAAGAGATCGTCTATTCTTGGTAGGGGATATCGATTCTTGATGGTAAGCTTGTTAAGCTCACGATAATCGATACACATCCTAAAGGATCCATCCTTCTTCTTGACAAAAAGAATGGGAGCACCCCAAGGTGAAAAGCTAGGACGGCTAAAACCTTTGTCAGAGAGCTCCTGAAGCTGCTTAGACAACTCTTGCATCTCAGATGGTGGAAGACGATATGGAGCTCTGGCAATGGGATTTGCACCAGGTACGAGATCAATGCGGAACTCGACTTGGCGTGCTGGAGGTAGACCAGGTAAATCTTCAGGGAATACTTCAGAATAATCCCGAACAACGGGAATATCTTGAATAGACTTACCCTTGCCTTTATCTGCTGTAACATGTTCCAAGAAGGCCACATAATTCTTTCGCAGATACTTCCGAGCTTTAAAACAAGACATGAGTTTGAGACCACCAGCAGGCTTCTCACCACGAATCTGTATGATCTCGCCTGTCGAAAGCGGCACACGAACAGTCTTCTCAGAACAAACTATCTCTGCGCGATGCTTAGATAACCAATCCATACCCACTATAACGTCGAAACTTCCAAGTTGCATTGGCATGAGGTCAATAGGAAAAAGATGGTCGTTAAGGTTCAACTGGCAGTTGCGAAGAACAGAATCAAGAACAACGGGTTCACCACTAGCAACTTCTACTGTCAAAGGTTTACCTAGTTTCGTTCTAGACACGCGAAGCATTGGCTCAAAAGACAATGACACAAAACTCTTATCGGCACCCGAATCAAAGAGAACAGATGCAGGCTGATTATTAATAAAGAACGTACCGTTCACCACTTCATTGTCTGCTTGTGCCTCTTGAGCATTTGTGTTGAAAACTCGCCCTCGAGCCGGAGCCTGATTCTGATTCTGGTTTGCTAGCCTTGGGCACCGGTTTCTGTAGTGGGTCAGATCCCCACAATTGTAGCACGAACCAGGAGGAAAATGAGGTCGTGCAGGTTGACCTTGTTGCTGAGCAAGAGGCTGAGCAACTTGTTGGGCTTGGTTCTGAACTGCCTGGTTCTGGTTAACAGGAATGCGACAAGTAGCGGCAAGATGACCAGATCTTCCGCAGTTGGTGCACTGACGACACTGGAGGTGTGGTGGATGATGGCCGTTACACCTGTTGCACAAAGGTTCATTGCCAAGATAAGGCTTCTTGGCTAGTGGCTGCGCAGGCTGATTTGGTGCAGCTTGGGCCTGTGCAGTAACGGCATAGTTTTGGGAAGCCTTCCGCTTCCTAGACCCTCCAGAATTCTTTCCCTTCTTGTTTTGACCTTTCTTGCTATCTTCCTTATCAGACGCTTGCTTCTTACCATTGTCACCCTTTTTGTGCAGCTTCCCCTTTCGAACCTGCGACTCAGTCAATGTCGCTGCTAACTCGATCGCCTGACGGAGTGTGGCAGGGTTACTACCAGTAATGATGTCTTACACTTAGTCAGGTAGGCCGTCGATGTACCTTTCGATAGCCTTGTCGAGTGGGGTAACCATTGTTGGGCAAAGCAGACTCAACTCCTCAAATCTATCAGTATATGCCCTGTGCTCGCCACTGTCTTGTTTCAAGTCATCAAACTCCTTCTCCAAAGCTCGCTACTCATGACGAGGACAGAATTCCCTCATCATAAGGGCCCTGGGTTCAGCCCATGTCTGTGCTAGAGCAACTTCTGCACCTCGGTCTCTCATAACCCCATTCCACCATGTGAGAGCCCTCTTCTGAAACACACTCGAAGAAAACTCGACCTTGCGATTGTCAGGACACTACACGTGGCGAAAAGTATTCTCAATGCTCTCGAACCATTGAAGAAGCCCAGTCGCTCCTTCAGAACCACTAAACTTGAGTGGTTTAGCCGAGTTAAAATCCTTGTATTTGCATGGAGCATTGTTATTGTTGTTGGCTTGGTGCCATTGAGCAAAGAGATTTGGGAATTGAGCAGCCATCTGCTGCGCAATGATTTCTGCCAGTTCGGCAGTCGCTATTTGGTTTTCGCGTCGAGGAGGCATTCTAAAAGAGGAAAACATGAAAGGAAACGAGTGAGATGATTGGATGAAGAGAATGAGATGAAACAAAATTAACAAAAGAAAAGATGGTGGTCATTTGTCCGCATTACCAAGCAAACAAACGACACACAGTGACTAATCAAAGTAAATGGATCCAAAATAATGTATCGCGAAGACATGCTCGCCTATAAGTGAACACTCATCCCAAGAATTCCCAGGTAAGCACAACTGGTCTCGCGTCTGATGAGATATATACGAAGTGCTTGCCTAGACAGAAAACCCAGAATACAGGCATTCACCCTTCCAGTTAGAACGTGTTCCATTATTAAAAACCCAAAACTTTGACGAGATTTTGAAAATTCAGAAGGCAATAAGCCAAAAATTTTAGTTAAACTGGAAGGGTTAAAAACCTTACAAAAGAGGGTTCAAAACCTTGTAATAAATCATTCAAAAACAGAAGATTGTTTTTCAAAAATCGTTTCGGAAAATTTGGTTTTTGTTTTGATAATTACCTAAGGATAGGTGATGTGCATGTTTTAAGATCTAAACACAAGATAACTTGTGTTAGGGTCCTAGAAAGGTTATAGTCTAGGTCAAAGAATTACTAATAACCTAATTCCCTATAACCATTGGCTCTGATACCAACTCTTCTGTCACACCCCGACCACGTATAACATACAAAACGTGGCGGAAACGTCGGGGAGTGTTGTAACAGAATTAATTGTTTCATAACCATGGCATACAAAGTTGTATTTTATTTATCAACATAAGAGTTACATTGTTTTAAACAGGAAAGAGTTCAGAACATAATTAAACTAAGTCTATCTTCGTTTTATGTCTCTAAGGCACAGGTCCGCCCTAGTGTCACGATCATCATCCTACGCAAAAGCTCCTGAAAACACATGTGAAAATAGGTACGTCAGCATAACAATGCCTGTGAGATACATAGGTTTTGTAAAAATAGGATTCATGACTTAAGTTTAAGAAAAAGTTGTTTAGTAAAAGTCAGTCATGATCCTTGTAAATTGTTTTGTTTTGTAAATCATTTAAAAAAACCGATAAGATCAGATGATATGTATAAATAAGAGAATAATGTATGGTTTAAATGTATAACCAGTTAAAATGAGTTGTATAAAGTAAATTGTTTGTAAACCACAGTTTTGTGAAAATTGTGTTACTTGTGTAAAATGTATAAGTCCAAATTGAATGATTTAAATAACGCTATGATATGTAATATAATACAAACACTTATATATAGGAACTACCAGCGACGTATCCACCATGCTTGTATCATATTACTCGCATCTCGTTACTTAAATCACTTAAACAAACCACCAATGTATAAAGTCTATGTTTAAACCAATAGTCAAAAGCCCTTGTATAATCCATGTCAAATGTTTATAAGTCCAAAAGTAGTCAAGTAATGTGTATCAAATGTTATGTATTGTAAGTAAAGTATTTTCCCATAATCCAAATGTAGAAATGTACAAAAAAAAGTATTTTGAATATATCAAAAAGTTATGTTTTGCAAGTAATGCATGTTACATTGATACAAACATTTATATGGTAAGTTAACGCATACATTCAAGCCTTGAGACAGTCGGATAACCCTTTCAGTCAAGGTTATCAAAAGAAATGTTTTCGGATTCAGTCATTCCTTACATCCAAACAAACCCGGGATGTCAGGAATGGGATTTGTCAAGTCCTATGGTACCAGTACTTACTACCGAGCAGCGTAGCTAATGTTAATGAACGTATAATAGTCTCGTTTGTGCAAACAAAATGTCATAGCAAAAGTGAACATGTTATATGAAAACAATGTACTAAGTATGCTAAGTTAACATACAAAGCAGAAAGTCATGTAAATCAATGTGCTAGCATGCTATCAGTCAACATACATAGCAGAAATGTAAAGTAAAACAATGTACTAAATACGCACACAATGGGTATACATAGCATGAAATGTCATGAAATAATGTACTATAATGTACTAACAAACATAGCAGGTATATGATGTGAAAACAGGAAAGCATGAAAGTAACAAGTAGGCACATGTGTTTCACCCCAAAACAGTTTAAAAACGGTAAAAGAGGGGTCTATGTACTCACTTGAGATTGCTCAGAAGTCCTAAGATAACCACCAAGCAAAGCTAGAGATCACGGAATCAAACGGCACCTAATATAGGTAACTATGTTAATAAACCGAACCTAAATCGGAGGATCGGATAGAATGAGGGTTCGTAAACCAAACGAGTATGGAGACTCGTGTAATATGGTTTAACAAAGCCTACATACTAAATGAAACCTAACATAAGTGTTTACGACCCATTACGACCCGTTTAGGTAGCTTATGCTACTTTAACGCGTCGTTCGCGTGAAACGCGTTCGGACCGCTTACCTAGTCCTATGACAAGTAATATATGCCTTAACATGTCTAATATTGTCGCCAAATCAGTTTAGATGTCAAAAGTTATGTCACATATGTTTAAAATGAATTTTGGCATTAAAGGGGTATTTTGGTAATTTACCTAAGGCATATAAACTACCTATCATACAACTACTTAAACGTCGTGACCATAAGGTATAACCTCGGAAGGTTATTCCCTATATGCTATGGTCACCTAATGTGTTTGGTCGGATCCTAATGATCGACCAAATGGGTCGGGTTCGAAGGTATAAGTGATTTATCAGATCGCTTACCCTTACGACCCTAGACAACGTGGTAATCAGTAGGCATAGTCACAAGGGACTATAACCATCGTAATTACAATCACGTTGCGAAGTTCAAACGAACTTCGCATTGACCATAAACTGGTCAACGCAAAAAGTCAAACAAAGTTTGACTTTCGGACTCGAAAAGCAATAAAAGAACGAAGGAACACTTACAAAGGGTCCCCGAATGCTAATCTAGATCAAAATAGCTCATGTATGAAACAAAGGTTTCAACTTAGAGCACATTAGATCAGATTCTAGTGGGTTTGAAGCAAATGGGGGTGGGGTATTTATAGTATTTCCCGAACCGTTAGGATCGTTTCTTGGAAAACGTGATCGAATCTCGTGCGTACACTTGTTGGAAAGTTGTGGTAACTAAAAATTGCCTCTCATGAACTGAAAGGGCAAGTGTGAGTGTGTGGATGTGAGTTAATCAGCTGAAATCTGCTGACTAATTGATCTTATCTGATCTGGGACACTGACGCGGGCTGCGTAAAGTGTAGGATCGGATTCCGACCTAAACGAGTCGTTTGGAAGAGTTCTAGTCCGTTTGAAAGGCGGAAACAGAGAAACGGATGTTAAAACAGCTTGTTTCACAATTTAATCCTCTTTTATATTGAATTGACACTGTTTACAATCGAAAGGAAAACCGGCAGCACCTCGGTATCGCTTCTGGCCAAAAGTTACAAATGACAAGTCAAGAAGCCTATTTATAGAGTTTTGATTTCGCTTGAAATCATTCAAGCGAAATCCTTAACATTTTCTTGAAGCGAAAATGACAAACTACTTTTGTCTTCAAGCGAAATGTTACAATCTGAATTTCAAATCCGTTTTGTCTTTTGTGATGATGCAGTGATGATGTCAGCATAATGATGTCATCTTTAAACATGATGATGTCACACTCGATCAAATCTGCAACGCACCCGAGACTCGATATTAAGACGAAGACGACAGATGTGTGCACCAACAGACTCCCCCTCAGATGTTGACGAGTCTTAAGTGTCGAGTATGTGCATCTTCAGTCTTTATCAGTCTTTGTGCTTCACTCTTTCAATCAGCATCAACAGACTCCCCCTTGCAATGTGCTGGCATTCCTTCAGTTCTTCAGTATCATTTGCTTCAGGATCGTTGTCTGACTTTCACAATTTTGGCTTTTCAGAATCATCACTTCTCAAACTTTAAACCTGCATAAACTCTACCTCACAATAAATTTTACAATTTACACATTTCAAACAAATAAACTTTCACTAACTCAGACTCTTCTCTAAAAACCTAATCAAAATAATCTTTCAATCTGATGAATCACTTGAAGTTTTGACAAAAATAATCAGTTTTGAACATAACCCTCAAATCATACTCATCATGTTTAGCACTCAGAATTTTGAAAATCAGCTTTTCAATACCAGTTGTCGAAAATCTTTTTGTATTTTTCAAAATTTTATGCTAAAACACACTAAAATCTTTTTGGATTTTTGAATAGAATGAAATGCAGTAAAGAAATATTTACAGACAATATTTTTGTGAGTTTGTGTAAGAGGATCATATCAGTTTCTGAGACAAGTCACCAACACCGTTAAGCTTCATTTCATATTAAGATCTAAACAATTCACCTAGATTGTCAGTATATTTGTCCACTTAAATTTTCACACAAAGTTCAATTGATCCGAGATATGATGTTAATGTTTTAAAAGACTTGAACTTATCCGTGTGTCCCACTACTTGAATATACTCTCGTATCCAGATCCCAATATTCAGTCTTACAGGTGAGTATACCACAGATGATATCTGTAAGGGAAATAAATTATGCAACCGTGATAGCTCAGGTCAGAACTTCCGTTCAGCAGAGAGCCTAGTTGACTTTTAGGTGTGTCCCCTTTAGAGAATCTTTTGAATTACAACAGCCATGATTAGCATTTTTCAATGTTTCATCATTTTTTAGCTGAGGGTGGTGCTATTTTTCAAGCAAGCAGAAAGTATTCTCCGGGGACTAGGCCATTGCTTCCGCAAAATCAGAAGTCCCGGGATAATACCCCAGATATCACTGAGTATAAAGACCTAGTATCTCAGAAAGAGGGACCTTTCAAACAAGATTTCAGGGGTTACCTATATATCCAAGCAGTTTTGTTACCCACAGAATAAGCAAGTTTGAATTTTAGGTTTATATCTCGTCACAATCTACTAAATGTGCAAAAACCTACTGACATATCCGCAGTAAGATTGTTTATCACATTTTACTTTCCAATTCTTTAGCATGTTGTGACAGTCCACTGATGTACTATCATTTCCTCTATTTGCAACAAAAACTCATTTTTGAATTTTATCATGTTTTTGTCTTTTTCAAATTTTCAAATGTTTTTGGATTTTCTGAAATTTCTACTCCCCCTAAAATGAAAACACATTTTAAGAAATTGAAAAAAAAAACTAAGACTCTTGACACAATTTAAAACATACAAACTGTACAAAAACTTGACAACTGATATCAAATCACATCAAATCGCCATTCACTTGGCATAAACAATCAGAACTCCCCCTATCACAAAACTATTTTCTCATTTAGATTTCAAAACACTTAAGTTTGTTTTAATCAAAATGATTTTTCCGGAAAATAAGTTTTGATGATATAATCATTTATAGATTCGGGGTGTGGTTCATCACATTGTCTATTCTTAACCACTTGTAGCAAATCAAGTACAAATTAATGTCCCTGATTTACCACTTGCATGTATGCACTTTCTATACCAATTGTAAAAATTAATCACTTGTAAAACACAATACCACTTGTAGGAATGTTACGTCTACATCACCATTTTACCAATCAGAATGCCGATTCCTGCTTCGCACTTACCAACCTGGAAGCTCCGGCATAGTCCTTCAACCTGTAAAAATTTAAACACTATCAAAATCTTTCAACCAAAATCTTCAAACATTAGAAAGATGCCGATTCCTGATCCACGATATAAACTTGGGATCTCCGGCAAGTCCACAGACTTACTGTTCGTAGTATGAGCCATCCCAGTCACGAACTAGGGATGGTTCAATTTTCTCCTTCTGCATCTTCTTCTCATAAAATTCTTTAACCCCTTTGACTTTTCGATCAATCATTTTACCAAAAATGTATTTCACAGTGGGGTTAAAGGCCTTATCAACATCAAAAACCTTGTTATCATCATAAAATTGATTTGATATTTCAACTTTACCAATTTTCTTCTTAAAATCTTCATCCTTCAATGGTGGAAAATGAACATCATCCATTTGAGGAACTGAAGTTTTCAATTTTAACTCAACCTGTGACTCTTCTGATTTTATGGAATCAGATTCATCGCCAGAAGATAGCTCCTCTGATTTCAACCTATCAGAATCATCGCTAGAGCTACCACTAGACTTCTTAACAACCCATTTCTGGTTGTCAAGATTTCCTCTCTTCTTGTAAAATCTGTTTGAACTTTCACCAATTTCAAAAATAGAATTTTTGAATAATTTGGTTCGATCAATTGGCGGTTCAAACTTAACAACTTTCTCTTTTAGTTTACGAAAAACTCCCTGTTTTGATGATATTGCCTTAGAACAATCTCTGGCAATGTGTCCAACAGTGTTGCATTGGAAACAGGTTCTCGTTTCTTTCATCTCTTCTTGCTTCTTTGCAAGGAATTTACTATTTGATTGCCTCCAAAACCTTTCCTTTTCTTCCTCATCTCTTGATGTACCTGAAACAAATGTCATCTTTGCTTTAAAATCACGAACATATGTTTCATTTTTCTGTTTTTCTGTTGGAGTAAAACCAAGACCTTTCCTTTTGAAATTACGGTTAGGGTTTGATTTCTTATGAAAATCAGAACCAGAACTATAACCTTTTTTCTTGTTTAATCTTTGTTGAACTCTTGAGGTGTATTTTTTAGGTTTATCAATAAGATTTACATCTTTTAATTCAGAAATATTAATTTCTGTTAGTTTGAAAACCTTTTTGATCATCTCAGTTTTGACACCTCTTAGTGGAAATTCCTCATCAGAATATAATTTGTCGGAATCATTCAATGTATATGCAACTTTGAATGTTTCGTCACTCAAATTAGATTTTGATAACAGGAATTCTTTGTTGTAAACCCTTTTAACTGAAGAATTTTGACTGTTGACCGTCGAACTCGAACTTTCAGAACCAGACTTTGACTCTGACTCTGACTTTGACTCCTCAGTTTCATCTTTATCCAACACCTGATCGACGACTTTCTTAATTAACTCGGACTCATGATCAGTGTCAGATGATGTAAACACGACATCAATATTTTCTGGCAAATTGACTGACGACTCCGACTCCCATTGTAAATTTGTTGCTTTTTCGACTCTTTCCTGATTTGGATTCCTGGGCAAATATCCATTTTCTAGCGGGGGTGGACATTTGTTATAACTGACTTCTTGTTTCTTACCAGAATCCTTCTTGTCAGTCTTTTTCTTTGTATCATTCTTCTTCTTGTTCTTCTTTTCTGGAGTCTTTTCTTCAGTCTCTTTTCCATCATCCTTCTTTTCTTCAGTTACTTCATCTTCTTCAAATGCCTTCATGCCTTCAACAGTTGGATAAATCCTGTCAATGACATAAGAAGTACATGAATAACTTTTCAACAAACGATTAACTCTTTCAGTTTCGATTCTTTGCAGTTCCAGTTTCTGTTCAAGAGCAGCACACTTCTCAATGTAATTGTTCACCACTTTTTGCTTCGTCATAAAAGCTCCTTGAAGTGTTTTCATCGCTGTTGCTTGTTCTTCACTAGTTAAATTGTATTGGTTCATTGCTTTGTTCAGTACATCATAAGATTCCTTCAAACTATTCAAGTTATAGATCAGTGTACTGTTCTGCTTCTTCACAGCTTCACAGTTTTCACACTTCACTGGAATCTTCTTTGCATCAACTTCATCTTCAACTTTGAACTTTGCAACTTCAACTTTTACTTTCCTTTTGATTACTGGAATTTCTTCGTCATCACTACTTACTGGAGTCTTGATCTTTTTCTTCTTCTTTTTAACCTTTTCATCTTCACTGTCACTTTCAGCAAGCAGTTTCATATCAGCTTTGAATTTTCTCGCCCAATACTCACGATCATCATCACTATCTTCTTCAACTTTGGCAACAAAAGCTGTATAAGCTTTGTTTTGATCAGGAATATAGTTATCCCAATTGAAATTCTCCCAGCTAAAACCCTCGGGTAGTTTTTCATCATCTTGATCTATTATCAATGCACTACCATCAGCTCTCTTTGAAGAATTTTGATTAACCGCACAAGCTCTTTTTCCAGAATCTTCAATCACATATCTTCCATGCGCAGTTTGTGCCTGATGTTGTTGTTGTTGAGGTGGTTGTTGAGCAACTTGATGGTAAATGGCCTTTCGATAGTAATCATTGTTGTTGTTGAACGGATTTTGAGCTCCACTTGCTTCGCGGTTTTTGCACTCCCTCTTGAAGTGTCATTTCTCCCTACAACGAAAACAAGTGACTTTAGATTTGTCAAAACCTAAAGTAGAATTACCAGCCTCACGAAGATCATCTCTTCCAGTGATTTGTTTGAATTTCTCAGCTCTCCTCAACACGCTGGCTAAGCACCATTTTATGTCCATCAACTCCATTTCTTCAGCATCTATCTGATCGTAATCTTCCTTTGTCAGCATTGGATTCCCGATTCGACCTGCAACAAAACAACTGTAAGATTCTAAAACCATTCCTAATAAAGACATGTGGTTTTTAGCAACTTCATCAGAATACTCTTGATCATTATCAAGATTTAAAACAATATTGCACTGAAATTTTCTCCCATTTTTTGTTGCTGTAATGTTTGGATCGAAAGATGGAAATGATGTGAAACTTGTTTTGCTGTTTGATCCTGATGATGAACTTCCAGGAGAGTTCTTGGTATTGTAAGCAGTTTCTATTTTTGGAGATAAATTTGTAGACTTCTCATTCACCCCTGCTTTATAATACAACCCAATATCCTGTTCACCATCGAAATCTTTCATTCGAATAATCTTTCGTTGCTCCATCTCTTGAGCTTCCAACTTTTCAATAAACTTGCTAAGTGTCAAATTGCTAAAACCTTTCTTGTTTTTGAGCATCATAAGATATGTTCCCCAAGTCTCATATGGCAAAGCATCAGCAAGTTTTTCGATCAACTCTTCATTGGTTTTCTCAATACTCAATCTCTTCATATTAGCAAGCAAATTGCAGTATCTTTCGATCATCTCTCTAGTACTTTCATTCTTTAATATGCGAAATAGATCAAATTCTTTCTTTAGAAGCGATTTCTTGCTTTTGACCATTTCTTCACTACCACGAAACTTAGACCGTAAAGCTTTCCAAATTGAATATGAAGTTCCATTATGTTGCAATAGAACCAAAATATCTTCTTTCACAGCTTGTTGCAATAAACTCAGCATCATTTTCTCATCTTTGTACTTCTTTCTAGCATCAGCAGTCAGATCTTTAATTGGAACCACTTCTTCATCATCATTCATCGGTCGAACATATTTTGTCTCAACACATTCCCATGCATCAAGATAATTTGCTTGCGCCCAATTCTCGAAACGCCCTTCCCAACCTTTGTACTCCTCGATGTTCATGAGTTTGGGAGGCTTTTGCATCGTGCCGGTCTCGTTTTCCAACTTCGTATTTTGTGCAAGAGAAATTGGAGTAGTCGGGGTAGCGAATGCATTGTAGAAATCCTCGTCCATGATTTGGTTTTTCAAATGAGCTTTTTCACTTTATAAAAATTCCTGTCGAGTACCTGTCGACAAACAAATACAAACACAATCAGTTTAAAAGCTTTTCAATTAACTGAAACAAACTAGTACTCGAACTGGTGACTATTTTGATCGGTTTGAAGGTTGACACACTGTGTGGACTGAATGTTGACCAACTGTGCGGACTTCTAGGACCCGAATCAAAATCAAGTGACTTGACTTTTTGAAATCTTTGAACTCCAAACCGTACGAATTGACAGAAACCACGGCTCAAATCACGCGATCAGAGTAATCAAATACTTAGAACTCCAAAACGTGTGACTTGACACCTCACACGACCTGTAGGTTCAAACAAGCTGGACAATGTGCAACTTACAACATCACATGATCATATTAGCCGACAAACTAAGAACCTTATCACATTTTCAATCAATAAAAAATTCCAACAAATTTTGATCTTTAATATATTCTGATTATATCGAAAATCTGATGGGACCACCACTTTGACCGAGAGACAAACGTCACATGCAATACTCTTTAATCAAGAACTGACAGAAACTTAATATCAATTAGAATTTCACGTGACCTAAAACTTATCAATTCATTTACCAACAATTTTTACATGACTCAATATATTCTCATGCAAACAACAACACATGCTAAAGTGACACATACCACATGATGACTACCTCGATTTATGTATCACAAATCACTTTCACACCATACGATATGTGTTTTCAATCGGTGATACACAAATTTAAAACTTGAAATGATAATATCAAAGTGACAAGTTTCAAGCGAGATCAAACAAAATCAAACAACTTTTTCAAGCGAGATCCAATCAGATCAATTTCGCTTCAACGATTCAAGCGAAATCAACTAGAATTATGTCCTTTTTTCAAGCGAAATCTATCTAAACAATTGCTGATGTCATCTTTTGTTCGAACAATTGAAGCGAAATTCCACAAAAATACAAGATTTAGGCTGATTTTAAACTTGAAACTTTCAAGGATTGATTAAACCATGTATGCGCACAATATATGTGAATTTTGTCCGATTTTGACCGAAAAAAAATTTTGTTTTTCGAAAAGAAAGGTGTAGAAACAGATTTTACGGCTGAATCAACAAGAACTCTTCTTCACTGGCTCTGATACCAATTGTAGGATCGGATTCCGACCTAAACGAGTCGTTTGGAAGAGTTCTAGTCCGTTTCAAAGGCGGAAACAGAGAAACGGATGTTAAAACAGCTTGTTTCACAATTTAATCCTCTTTTATATTGAATTGACACTGTTTACAATCGAAAGGAAAACCGGCAGCACCTCGGTATCGCTTCTGGCCAAAAGTTACAAATGACAAGTCAAGAAGCCTATTTATAGAGTTTTGATTTCGCTTGAAATCATTCAAGCGAAATCCTTAACATTTTCTTGAAGCGAAAATGACAAACTACTTTTGTCTTCAAGCGAAATGTTACAATCTGAATTTCAAATCCGTTTTGTCTTTTGTGATGATGCAGTGATGATGCAGTGATGATGTCAGCATAATGATGTCATCTTTAAACATGATGATGTCACACTCGATCAAATCTGCAACGCACCCGAGACTCGATATTAAGACGAAGACGACAGATGTGTGCACCAACATAAAGGATGGCCTTGGTTTTACGCGGGCCGCCTGGCCTGCACAGATCAGAAACATGTTTGCCAAATGACAGTTTCAGTCCCTGTTACGTGTTTAAGTCATTTCCGACACTTCTAAGGCCCGTCAAGCCAACTTTAAGGCCCTAAAATGATGCCTAAACATTGTGGACATGAAACATGCTCAAAAATATGTCAGATGTCGGTTCGTTTGGTCGTACGATCGCGATGTTCGCTTAATTACGACGGAATGCGCATAAGCGCGAAAAATGATCCAAATGACACGACGAATGGATTTTTCTTATGCCAAACACTAAAATAAAATATTTTAGTGCTTAAATAAATTTTTGGATGTCCGGATGTATTCAGAACGTAAGTTATGCGCGAAAATGCAAACTTGTGCACTTTTTGACACTTTTAGTCCCTGAATGACCCAAAAGTTTATTTTAGCACACCGAACCCCTCAAAGCCTATTTCTAAGCTATGTAAAGGATATTTATGGTATGCTTAACTTAAGGTCATGTTCCGGAATGTTCGTTATAGTTCAAATTGGCATACTTTCGCAGTTTGTCAAATTTAGTCCCTGTAAGCGAATTAACTTGTTTTTGACATACCAAAGCCTTCAAAACTTATTTCTAAGTTATGTAAAGGTTATTTAAGGTATGTTAAGTATATGTTGATGTTCCGGAGTATTTGTCGCATTAAACTGATTACGTTTACGCACCAGTTTGCGTATACCTCTCTAGAAAGCGATATAGAGTTTGAAATTGAATAAAAGTCAAAACATGAAAAATGTAAAACACAACTAAACAAACATTGGGATCAAATAACATTGTTTTATTGATAATATAACTGTTCTCAATGATTACAAGCACAAATGTTACACTAACGGCTTACATCTATTGTCCGCATAACTCTTTTGGCGATCTCGAGCCGTCTTCAGTCTTTCCTTGATTTGAGTAATCTTATCAGTAGTTTCTTGCACTATCTCGGGACCTGACAATTGACTTTCTCCTATTTCTGCCCAACAAACTGGAGTTCTGCACTTTCTTCCATACAGTGCTTCAAATGGGGCAGTTTCAATACTTGAATGATAACTATTGTTATAAGAGAATTCAATTAAAGGTAAGTGATCATCCCAGTTTCCACCAAAATCTATTACACATGCTCGGAGCATATCTTCTAGAGTTTGGATCGTTCTTTCACTTTGCCCGTCTGTTTGTGGATGGTAAGCAGTGCTTAAATTTAGTCTAGTTCCCATAGCTTCTTGGAAACTTTTCCAGAAATGAGAAGTGAAATGACTATCTCTATCTGATACAATGGAGAGTGGAACTCCATGTAGAGATACGACTTCATCTACATACAACTTTGCCAGTTTTTCCATGCTAAAGGTTTCTTTCATAGGTAGAAAATGAGCAGATTTGGTTAATCGATCCACAATTACCCAAATCGCATCATTACCTTTTCTGGTTTTGGGTAACTTAGTAACAAAATCCATTGTTATGAGTTCCCATTTCCATACAGGCATTTCTAATTGTTGTAGTAGACCTGAAGGTTTCTGATGTTCTGCCGTAACTTGTGAACAAGTAAGACACTTAGAAACATATCTAGCTATATCCTTCTTCATGCCTATCCACCAGAAATTATTTCTTAAATCTTGGTACATTTTATTGTTTCCAGGGTTTATGGTATACCTAGATTTATGAGCTTCCTCTAAAATCTTATTTCTTAATTCTCCCTGCTTTGGCACCCAAATCCTTTTCTTATGGAATCTCCAAATTCCATCATCTCCTTGTTCTAATTCTTTTATTCGTCCTTTCATTCCTTCAGCAACATCCTCTATTGCTGTTACTTGAAAATGCTTCAGTTGTTCCATTAAATCTAACTGTAGATTTAATCTGAGAGCACGAACCCGTCGTTGTTTCTCATGGTACTTACGACTTAAGGCATCTGCAACTACATTTGCCTTTCCTTCGTGATACTGAATATTACAGTCGTAATCACTTAAGATTTCCATCCATCTTCTTTGTCTCATGTTTAACTCTTTTTGCCCAAAAATATATTTTAAACTTCTGTGGTCTGTATAGACAGTAAATTTACTTCCGTAAAGATAATGTCTCCAAATCTTAAGGGCAAAAATTACGGCTCCTAACTCTAAATCATGAGTCGTATAATTTTCTTCGTGCTTTTTCAATTGCCTTGAAGCATACGCAATTACCTTCTTACGTTGCATAAGCACACATCCTAATCCTAGTTTTGAAGCATCACAATATACTTCAAAATCTTTAATTCCTTCTGGTAAGGCTAAGATTGGAGCATTTGTTAATTTCTGCTTCAATATTCTAAAGGCTTCTTCTTGCTTAGGTCCCCATTCAAACTTAATGGCTTTACAGGTTAGCTTAGTTAATGGTACAACTATTTTGGAAAAATCCTTAATTAACCGTCTATAATACCCAGCTAAACCTATAAAACTTCTAATTTCCATTGCAGTTTGCGGAACCTTCCAATTGGTAATTGCTTCTATCTTAGCAGGATCTACATGAATACCTTCATGATTCACCATATGTCCTAAGAATTGCACTTCTTGCAACCAAAATTCACACTTTGAGAATTTGGCATAAAGCTTTTCTTTTCTTAACAAAGTTAAGAGTGTATGTAAGTGCTCACAATGTTCGTCCTGACTTTTTGAATAAATAAGTATATCGTCTATGAAGACAATTACAAATTTATCCAAATACGGTTTACAGATTCTATTCATCATGTCCATGAATGCGGCAGGTGCATTCGTTAATCCAAAGGGCATGACTGTAAACTCGTAATGACCATACCTAGTTCTGAAAGCAGTTTTAGGTATGTCTTCTTCTTGTACCTTCAATTGATGATATCCGGAACGTAAATCTATCTTAGAAAAATATCTAGCCCCCTGAAGTTGATCGAATAGATCATCAATCCTAGGTAATGGGTATCGATTCTTAATTGTAACCTTATTCAGTTCTCTATAATCAAATCACATTCTCATCGAACCATCCTTTTTCTTTACAAACAACATTGGAGCTCCCCAAGGGGATGAGCTAGGTTGTATGAATCCTTTGCTTAGTAATTCATCTAATTTCTTTTTCAGTTCTAACATTTCGGTAGGAGCTAACCGATAAGGTGCCTTAGCTATCGGTGTAGTTCCTGGAATTAGATGAATCCTAAATTCTACTTCCCTATCTGGTGGTAATCCCGGTAACTCTTCTGGAAATATATCTGGGTATTCTAAGACTACAGGAATTTCTTAAGTTCTTTGTTCTTAGTATTAATGATTACTGAAATCATATATACTATTTCTTGCTTTCGTTCATAACTAGCAACTTTCATTACTGATATGAACTTCATGGGTTTACGTGGCTTATCTCCTGTAATCATGATTACTTCTCCAGTAGGTGCTTGAATTTCTATGGAATTCTTATCACAAAGAATTCGAGCATGGTTGGCTATTAACCAATCCATTCCTAACACAACATCGAATTCAGCTAATTCAATAGGTAACAGATTTGCAGAAAATTTATGACCTGAAAGTTCTATTTCTACTTTTTGCAAAACCTGATCTATTTTAACTGAATTCCCATCTGCGGTTTCGACTGTAAAAATCTGCCTAATGTTGGTTAAAGGTAACTTAAGAGCTTGACAGAATAAAGTATTTATAAAACTTTGGTTTGCACCAGAGTCAAATAATACTTTTGCATATACGTTGTGAACTAAGAACGTACCAGCTATCACATCTAGAATGAGTTCTGCTTCTTGAGTGGTTAGCTGGAATGCTCTGACATTCTTCTTAGTAGCTCCGTCGGTCACCTTGGTTTTGTTTTCTGCTGGTTTGGCCAATTTGGGACATTCTATTTTGAAATGCCCTGCTTCTCCACAATTGTAACAAATTGTGGATTTCTTCCTGCAGTTTTCTTCACGATGTCCTATAGTTTTGCAAAAATTGCAGGTTATTTCGCATCTTCCATAATGTTTCTTTTTGCATTTCCTGCAGAATGATGGAGTTGGAGATTGCCCTATTCCTCTTCTCTTGAAGCTGTTATTTTTACCCGTACGAAATCCTTGGGTAATTTTCTGAGCCAGATCCTTTTTCCTGTTTTCATCTTGCGTGCGTACCAGTTCGTCAGTTAGGGTATTAGCTAATTCCACAGCATCGTCAATCGTACGAGGTCTCGTAGCTTTAACGATGTTATGGATTTCACTAATCAATCCCCAAATATAACGAGAAATGAGTACCGGTTCTGGCGAAGCCAGTGTTGGTACCACTCTAGCATATTCGAAGAATGTCGAAGTATCACCACGACAATCCACATTCACCATTCGATGGTTTAGGAACTTATTTGCCATTTGATCTTTTTCATACTCGGGACAAAATTTTCTTTCTACAAGACTCTTAAATTCTTCCCAGTTCATGGCATAGGCCACAATCCTTCTTTTAGCTTGTAATACTGTGTTCCACCATTCTAGCGCCCCTTCTTTAAAAAGATTTGACGCATACATAACTTGATCTTCCTCGGCACATTTACTTATAGTGATCACTGCCTCAGTTTTCTCTAACCAACGTAGTGCAGCAATAGCCCCTTCGTTACCTGCAAACTCAGTTGGTTTACAGGCAAGGAATTCTTTGTAAGGGCAACCAGGTGTTGCAGCTTTCATTTTCTTGAAAATTGGGGCTTGCATGTCATTATTGTTATTAACATGATTTCCGCCTCCATTTATACTATTACTAAAGTTGTCGCCTTGAGTACGTTTACTAGGAATGATTGATTGAGGTTTAACAGGTTTTTGAACAGCAGCAACGATTGCTGGAATAGCATTGGTTATTCCTTGTGCAACGATATCCTCTATATCTTGTCTATTTAACAATTGTTCTTCCTGAATTTGCTCAGATTGATTTACTTCATTTACTGGTTCATTACCAATGTTTTCCATCTGATAGTTAATTTATAGATAAATAATTAGTATAAAAGAAATAATCCAATGTCACAATTAATTGCACATAATCACGAAAACGAATATACAAACAAAATTGTAAATTTTCTAAAATTTCATTTGTTTTATAGATTATATCATGCTTCTATATACAACCGTTTTATTATTTATTTTACACATACTGATTTTATTATTACCATTACACAACAATAGTTTCATAAACCTACTATCTTTCGTCATTTGTTTTCCTAGAAACGAAGCTCCCTTTCATCATACTTCCATGCAATTTGTCCCCCTATCTCCCGGATTCTATTTCCTGCATCCATTAACTCTTCGCCAAAATGGCGAAGTTCTGCTAAATTCTCGTTACTCATGGGTGGATTTGGTAATGGTTCCGGGTCGAACTGAGGAAGAAAGGAATTAGGACTGTTGAGCAGGTTTTGGAATTGCCAGTCATTCGTCCACCATTCGTCCATTCCTAAAGGTTGGGTATGGACTATAGGTTCTGGGAATCTTTCTAGGGACGGGTTTCCTCCTACGCACACGTCTCCAACCTACAAATCTCCTTCTTTTCTTGGGCTTGGGTTTCTCTGGAGGTGGTGAAGCATTAAATTCAATAGGTTTTTCTATGTCTGGTATATACCTATTGAAATCTCTGGAAACCTCTATTTTTACCGGATAGAGATTTAAGTTCTGAAGGGCGTCAGACAAGTCACTCATGCTGTTTAGCAAAATACACATAATTAAAAATTATAACAAAATTTTATAGAAAAACTTTTAAATATTATTTCATACTGGGTACTACAAAACAACTAAAGAAAATAAAACATACTAAGGTTTATTGTAACTTATGTATTTACTGAAATAAAATTTCTGGACTGTAGGTGATAAAGGTGCTAATACTTGGGTAAAAATTATTTAAAGATTGGCATTAACCGCTACAGTAGCTAGCATATAAAGATCTGCCCATTTCTCATCTAACTTGTCCTCCCAAGGTGTTTTACTGGTTAATTCCTGAGTTTCCTGTTTAATCTTCTTTTCTCGGAATTTCTTTATTTTCTCTTTACTTTTCCTAATAATCAGTCTTCTTTTACTAGGAGAAAGTGGTTCCTCATATTGTGCCTTTCGCACAAATATTCCTTCTTCAGGAATTACAGACTGATTTGAGGATGAACTTCCCTTCTCGTTTGATGACCTATCTAATTTAAGATAGATGTTTGACAACTTTTGTTTACCCATACTGTACACAAATATTCAAATAAGAATTCACATAATCACAAAATGACAAGTAGAATAAATTAAGTATTTTCTAAATACTTAATAGGCTTAAATCAGTGGCTCTGATACCACCTTTTTCTGTCACGGCCCCCGACCCGGTTTGACCCGTTTCAGGAGCCGCGGGACAGAAATCCCGTGGTATTTATTTAACAGCGGAAGTTTTCATCAGGATCTTTTAAAAACTGAAATTTCCCGATTATTTTATTTCACAACCCGGGATAAAACCCGGTAATTTACAATCTTGAGATTTCACGGAGAAATCTTTATTTTACAAAACATGTTTCTTTATTTTATACTGAGCCACTTCCTTAAGCTTGTAGTGCTTCTCTGCACTTTTCCTGGATCACAACAGATCACCTAAAACATGTTTGAAAAAGGTTTTGTCAGCAGGAAATACTGAGTGAATCATTCTTTTTACTAAAATGATTCTTTTGTTATAATTTACAGTATTAAGAGCGATTACAATGTTTCTGATATCAAACCAATTACCCACGGTATTTGTCACTCGACCGGATCTGTGACTATGGTCATATCCCCCATTGGTTGCACCAATGGTGACGATTATCAAGTAATGTATACAAAACCCCACATACCGGTTGTAACTTGGTGATTACATATACTTAATCACTGTAATTATAACTTTGAAAATAAACATGCTTTTGTAAACAAATTTGATAAAAAGAGAATGACTCACATTGCAGATTTAATTTGAGCAGAGCCTAGCCTACTGATTAGCCTTTTAACCTAAATTTAATAACATGCACACAATTCGGTTAGTAACTTAATACAGCATTTACGATAACTCACGAGATTAAAACCTTCACAACGAATGACAAAGTGCGATACTTAAACATCCATTGAATTAACAACGAATTACAAAGCATAAACCCTAATGTCGGCAGCACTTAAACATCCATTGGATAGTTTAATCGATCGGACATTGAATCGTAGCAGCGATCGAGTTATTACCCTGTATTGCGGCGGCGATTAGTGATCCGTGTGTGTTTTTAGAAGTGTTTCTGCGATATCTCAGTCTACGTAACGAGAATTTACGTCGTTCAAGTGCCAAACTTCGATTGCCAATGTCTGCTATTTATAGTAAATTTTTGACCAGGCTTGCGCACCGTAAGCATAATCCCTTGCGGTGCGCAAGGGACACGAATTCACCCTAGGTTAGCCACGTCCTTGCCTAGCCTTGCTGAGTTGATAAAATCATAAAATTCAATTTTTGACAGAGTTTTATATGGATAATCGTCACTAGGGTTTACCCCCCCTGAGTTTTAGGGGCCCTGATCCTGATTCCGATTGTTCTGAAAATTTTAGGGTTTGTGCAGAATTACTTGGGTGTCTCAATTAGGGTTTCCTATTGGTCAAATTAATTTGATAAATGTGACTTTTGATGAGAGTTGGTACAGAAATCAACAACACAACCAGGTAAAGCTCGAATATATTTCTTGATTGTGATGTCGGGAGTTGTAACTTAGCCAGGGGAGATGATGCTAAGCTGTTTGAAGCGCGCAATAAGACCAGCATTGTCGCAACCCTCTTGCTTGATGTGCCAGAACTCGTCTTCCAGCTTTTGGAGCCCGTGCGGAGGACATAATTCCTTCATCATGATTTCCTTCAATTCCTCCCAAGAAAGTCCGTAAGCCGCGTCGTTCCCACGCCTGTTTCGCTCCGCTGTCCACCATTCCAGTGCCCTAGACTGGAAGACACTGCTCGACCCTTGAAAACATTGTCTAGACATCCGCTTTGTCGTAGAGTGACTTCAATCGAGTCGAACCATGAAAACATTGCGCTCGGCCCATCTTCCCCAGTGAAGTCTTTGGGTCCAGAAGCTTTAAATTGCTTGAAGCTAAAAGTCGCCTTGGGGTAGTCAGTCCTAGATTCCTCAGAGGATTTGCTAGCGATTTCATTAATCTCGCTGACGATTTGCGGAATGACCTTAGCCATTTGCTTGGCGACTAGCGAGGCGATGCGTTTGTCAGCGTGATTGCGGCGAGCAGAGAAAGAAGTATGAGATCCGAATGACAACATTTCTGCAACAGACATCGTCATAGGATTTAGACGATACACTCAATATCACCACACAATATTTATCCAACATACATATAAAGCTCAGGAACACATTAAACACTTAGGCACGTAATCACATAGGCACATAAGCACGTAAACACAGAATCATATAAGCACATAGGGTACAGAAGCACGTAGTCCACGTAAGCACGTATTCCACTATATTTTGCACATATTCACCTACATATTTTGCACGTATTCACCTATCTTTCACAGACGCGAGAAGCGATCGAGGGTTGCGAATGCAAGTAGCGATACCGAGTAAGCGAGTAACATAATACGTGAAAGTCCGCGATTTGTTAGCGTGTTGAGATGTGAATAGCAGTGCGTGTCGTGCGCGTTCAATAAAGCGATGAGCGAAAAACGTGAAATTTCCAAAATCGAAACACATAAACATTTAAAACCACATAAAACACATAAAACTAATGGTTCATAGGGTCAGCGGTGGCGATCCTCAGAATCGAAACACATAAAAACGATAAAGCGTAAAATCGGTGAAAATCAGAATGTCTCGGGTGCGCTGGACTTTGACTACCCAAAGTGATTCGACTATTCTCAAGGACTTTGAGTACCCATTCTGGCTTAATACACTGTGCTCTCGCCTTGATTCGGGCGACCGACATGCATCCTTTCGGCCATTACGTGACCCTTGTCGTTGGAACCCATCGAGACTTTGGTGAGAGTTTTGCAAAACCAAAATATAGAGTGGGATAAGTCATTAAGATGCAGGTTTCACCCCTAACTTAACAACTTTATTCCTGTTGAGGTGATAAAATCATGAGATAGATAGGGAGAATCGCGTCGAGGTATGGTTTTCACACCTGACTCAACGCAAATTCTCGTGTTTTATTAGATAAGATGCGTGTCGAGCGAGCGATTCTTTTGAGAGTTTACGGTTTTCACACCTAGTCTCGACCGAATCTCTGGAATGTTTTTGAAAATTGTGTGTGTCGTCAGCCTTAGGAAAGGCTGAGTGCCTGCACGAAGCTGTAGTATACGGTGTTCGTGCAAAGTTTTGAGTTTAGAGAGTACAAACGAGAGTATAAAGAGCAAGCTCGCGCGGAACCCCTACCGTTGCACAAGGTGGTCTGTTGGTACTTAGACGATAGACTAGGTCAATTCTAAGACTTTGACCCGGACTAGGTCGAGTCTTTCCTAATTCCCTATAGTTATGGCTCTGATACCAATCTGTCATACCCCAACCGATGGCGGAAATATCGGGGCGTAACACTGAGCGAAACAGATTGTTCAGGAGAATCCGTAACAACTAAAATTACTAGATATTTAACGTTACGTCCCATACCATAACATATCAAATAAAAGCAGTTATTACAGACATATTTTTTCTCAAGACAGTAAATTGTTTCGACAACTCAGATTAAATTATTTGTGGGATTCTAGACCACCTAAACTTGATTCCATAGCAACTAGCAAGCAAAATCATCCTAAACACCTGTCACATACGTTAAAATAAAAGTCAATACACATAGTGTAAAGGTGAGCATACAAGTTTAATAGTATAATAGTAGCGAAAGCGATTTACGCATAACCAGCATGTAACATGTAGAAATGTGAAGCAGGTAAGTTATCGACAATGAAATATACACAGACGTGACTACGAGTCGTAGAATGCGCAACACATATCACCACTGTAACACGTGAAGAAAACCCCTTAACAACCCCTGTCCACAACAGGTGCTGAGTCAAAACTATAGTACTATCGTTGCTAAGTTGTCAGGCAACAATCACTGTGTAAACATAACATACTAGCATTCATCGAATAACACGTATAACATGCAAGAGCGGTTAGCGTATAAAAGTGTTTGCGTTGTGTGTCGATTGTGATTTTGATATAGGTAATGTATGTAACACCCAAAAGTGCATGAAGCAAAAAGGGATC
>JARYGA010041599.1:0-45761 GCA_030545235.1 Helianthus tuberosus
TTAGATAGGATTAACTGGTATTACCGGGAAGCAATTCGCCGGTGGCTCGACGAAGTGCAGGCCCTTTGGATAGCGTGCCAGGAATAACCTTTGATCTGCATACTGTGTGTAGATCCAAAACTTTTCCTTTCATTCTATCTTGAGTCCCTGTTGCTTCCATTCGCTGTCTGGGAGTTTGTCTTTCCTCAAGATGGCGAAGGAAAAAGGAAATGGGGAGATAGAGTAGGGGGAGATACCACCGGCGGAACAAAACCATAGAACAGGAGGGGGAGTAGATGGAAAGCCAAGAAAAGAAGACGCCACAACGTTTTATGTCACCAACATACCAGCATGGATGTTGGATGCTGATTTGTGGACAGAATGCAGGAACCTTGGCTAGCTAGTTGATGCCTATATTGCTAAGAAGAAGGATACCATGGGTAGAAGGTTTGGGTTCCTGAGGCATACGTTTGTCAGGGATGCAAATAAGTTAGTAAAAGCAATCAATATGGTGGAGTTAAACAATGCCAGATTAAAGGCGAACATAGCGAAGTATAACAATGTTAATAAGAAAGCTAAGAATAGTAGTGGAAGCTTCTTGCAAAAAAAGGCAAAGGGACAACAGAAAACAATCAAGGAAAGCCGAATAAGAGACAACATGAAGAGGCAAGTCAGGAACATAATGTATCGGGATATGGGGGAGGACAGAGTCATTGGAAGGATATTCTGCTGGGTGTCAAGAAAATAACAACATCCCAACGGAAAATAGCAGGGAGTTACAGTTCAACAGTGATGCTTAAACATGCAAACGTTGGATACGAAAGTCTTTTGTGGGAAGTTTCAAAGACCTGGATGGGCTGAGAAAAGCTCATACTCTCAAGAACCATGTTAGGAGTCAAGGTGGTTTTTTTAAGATTCACAGGTGGATTGAGCTTCATTGCCACGTTTGACGAAGAGAAGATAATGCTTGATTTCCTGGAAGGAGTGAGAAAAGTATGGGAAAAGATCTGGAAAACCTACAGGTTTGGGATGGACAAGTGCTACCATACCAACGATTGGCTTGGTTATCAATCAAAGGCGTGTCGTTACAATTATGGTGCAACAAAACAATGAACGAAATAGCAAGGAAATATGGTAGAGTGATCAGTGGATCCACAACGGATATATGGGATCTTAACTTACCAATGGACTGTGTGGGAATCCTAGTGAGCCAAGGCAAAAAAGTAGAAGACAAAATCAGAATCACATGGAAAGGAAGGAGATTCGATGTCTGGATATCTGAAATTGATGAGTCATGGTCACCAAGTTTCATCCAAATAACAAATGACAGCCAACCGCCCGGAACTTCGGGCAAGAATGATGCAAATGTTCCGGAAAAAAATAAGAAAACAAACACACAGGAAAAACCGGCGAACGCTCCGACGAGGGAAGGTAAGTCAACTCAAAAGTCATCCGGGGAAAACGAAGGGTCGATGGAAGTAACCCAAGAGGAACCTAGGGAGGTGGAGAATCCAGAAAAACAAGCTTCAGCTGTTCCCGAAATGGAAGGCACAATTCCCGGTGTCAACTCACCGAAGGTAGTTAATATGGGTGATAATATCCAGGATGATTATATCCATGCAGAAAGTCATTTTGATGTGCACTTGGGGGAATCTGGAAACCAATCTAGTGAATCTGTTGGGCCGGCCCCGAAAGAATGTGATGCACAAAAAGTAAAGGCCCACAAGAAAAGGAAGAGGGGTTCGGTTGCTGATGTAAGAAACAATGCTCTCAATCCCAATTGTCAGGTCAGAAAAAAAAGCATAGATATTAACGTGGAGTTGTCGGATGAGTCTAGATTAAACCCTAGAAAGAAATCAACTAAAATGAAATTTAAGATGAGAAAGAATAGGATGAAAGGAAAATTTACAAGGGAAATGGAGGATCGATGGGAAGACAGGGGGCATTCATTGGAAAACGAGTATGAATCAGATTGGGAAGATGAAGTAGAGTCAGATTCTACACTTGCTCCAGATACAAATCCAGAGAATAGCGGGGATTCAAACAACACCGAAGCAGAAATAGAGGAGGTCAGAGGCATAAAGGAAGTCAGGAATGCACTAGGTATCGATTTGGCCAAAACAAAAGAAAAAATCATAAAGGCCATTAATGATGAACAGGTGGATGCCATGGCCAAATGAATTGGGCATCATTAAATATGAAAGGAGCAGGTGGACTGGGAAAGGCTACGTTGGTTAGAAGCTTAATTAAAGATAATAATGTGGGTTTTCTAACACTACAAGAAACACAGATGTGTAACATGCCGGAATCCAAAGTTCGAAGATTTTGGAATGGTACAACTATGGAATATATCAAGGTGGATGCAACGGGAAGATCTGGGGGTCTGCTATCAATATGGAATACAGGTCTATTCAAGAAGAACATGGAAGTAGTGGACCAAAATTTCATACTAGTAAACGGGGAATTGATTGGCGAAAATTCAGAATTAGTAGTAGTGAATATATATGCTCCAAACATTGGCACAGAGAGACGATGTATCTGGGAGAAATTGTTGGTTTTAAGAAACTCAATACATGGTCTATGGATAATAATTGGTGATTTTAATGAAGTCCGAGTACCTGAAGACAGATGGAACTCCAATTTTGATGGTAACAATGCACTATATTTCAATAATTTTATTGCTAATGCGGGTCTATTAGAATATCCAATGACCGGTAGGAAATACACGTTTATGTCGGGGGATGGCAAAAAACTGAGTAAATTAGATAGAGACTTTGTAAGTGATGAATTCATGTCTAAGTGGTCGAACGCTTCGCTTAGAGCTCTGGAAAGAACAATCTCCGATCACAGTCCATTGATATTAGCAACAGGTAGGACGGATTATGGCCCAATACCGTTTAGAGTTTTCAATAGCTGGCTGGAGTCCACGGGATTGGTGGAGGCGGTAAAGGAAGGTTTTGATAAACAAGTTGAAGAAAATTTCAAGGATGTGATGATGGGATCGAAATTAAAAAATATCAAGGAGGAAATTAAAAAATGGAGTAGAGAGAGCAAAGAGGCCGAGGAAAAAGAATATAAGGAAGCTAATGAGAAACTAAAAAATCTTGATGTAGACGCTGAGGAAAGAGAGTTGGAGGAAGATGAAGTGGAAACATGGAGAGATTGTAAAAGCAAAATCAGAGATTGGTTCCGAAAGAAGGCTAAGGACTACAAACAGAAAGCTAGAGCAAAATGGATATCGGAAGGCGATGAGAATTCAAGGTACTTCCATACGATTATGAACTGTAATCTGTCGAGGAATAAAGTTAATGGTCTTTGGGTAGATGGTATATGGGTGGTGGATCCGCCAACAATTATGAAATACATTCAAGAGAATATGAGGAAAAATTTTATAGAGCCAATGGAAACAAGACCAAGAATGCCACCAGACGGCTTCTAGAAGATTTCGGAGATCCTTGTAAACAAGTTAATCAAGATTTTTACGCGAGAAAAGTAAAAACTGCAGTATCGGAATGTGGCTCAGACAAGGCACCGGGCCCATACGGCTTCACTTTTGCTTTTGTAAAAAGGTTCTGGAATGAGCTGGAAAGGAGCATTATGGACATGATGGAGCAGTTTTATATACATGGGTCTATTCAAAAATCTTGCAGTGCTTCATTTATCTCAATAATACCGAAAGTAAGTGACCCTGTAACTCTATCAGACTTTAGACCCATCTCGCTCATCGGTGTCATAAACAAGATCATCTCAAAAACATTGGCGAATCGATTAAAAAGGGTACTTGACAACATTATTTCGAATGAAAAATCAGCTTTTGTCGCTAACCGAAACATTGTGGATGGTCCGTTGATATTAAATGAAGTAACATCATGGGCAAAAAAACACAAGACGCGGATCTTTTTATTTAAAGCCGATGTAGAAAAAGCATATGATACTTTAAACTGGAGGTTCTTAATAACAATACTTACGCATATGGGTTTCCCCTCTAAGTGGAAAACGTGGATGATGGGCATTTTATTTTCTAGAAAAGCTTCGGTTTTGGTCAATGGGTCTCCAACGGGGGAGTTTCAATATAAGAGAGGATTAAGACAGGGTGACCCGCTATCTCCATTCTTAATCACGATTGCAATGGAAGGGCTACATATTATCATGGCAAAAGCGGTGGGTGCAAGTATGCATAATGGTTTAATTCTACCAAATAACGGGTCGTGCTTATCACACTTATTCTTCGCGGATGATTCCATTTTCAAGGGGTCATGGGACGAGAAAAACTTGAAAACGCTACGAAGAATATTGAGACTATTCTACTTAATGTCGGGTCTAAAAGTGAATCACAAAAAGAGTTTCCCATACGGGATTGGGCCAAGTGAAACTGAGATCGAGAATATGGCCCATGTTATGAATTGCAAGATGGGCCGATTGCCATTCACATACTTGGGCCTAAAGTTTGGGTCAAATATGAATAGGTAGGAAACTGGAGAGATGTAATCGACAAATTTAACAAAAGATTGTCAAATTGGAAAGCAAGGTTGTTATCGTTTGATGGAAGACTAACACTGGTGAAGTCGGTACTGGGATCCCTACCAAACTATTTCTTATCTTTGTATAAAGCGCCGAAGAAGGTTATAAAAACATTAGAAGGGATTAGAAGACGTTTTATGTGGGGAGGAAGCGGGGGAATGAATAAAATCCATTGGATGAAGTGGGAAAGAATAATAGGCTCAAAAAACATGGGCGGTCTCGGTGGGGGGGGGGGGATTAGAGAAATGAATATGGCATTATTAGTGAAATGGAGATGGAGATTTAAAGAAGAACCGGAGCAACTTTGGGTAAAGGTTATAGAAGCGATTCACTGGAATAGGAGAACGATAAAAAATATCCTGGTGAAAAAAACACTATCTGGAGTTTGGAAAGCAAACATCGGGGTGGATTGGGATTTTGCTAAGGAAGGTATTGAAGTGAACAACAGTCTAAGGAGCAAGGTTGGAAAAGGGGATAAAACATTGTTTTGGTTGGATTCGTGGGCGACCAATCAGCCGCTAAAGGAGGAGTTCCCTCTCCTATACGGCCTGGCTAAAAATAAAAAGAACAAGATACAGAATAATTTCAAAAGAAGTCAAGAAGGAATATTGTGGGACTGGAGATGGTGTAGAATTTCGAGTAACAGTGAAGAAAAAAGTGAGTGGGAGAGATTAAGGGAACTGCTACTTCAACAATCAATAGGCCGAGATGAGGATACTTGGAGATGGAGGAATAATATGGAAACAGGGTATTCGGTGAAAGAGATAAGGAAGGAGCTAGCCAGAATCATCGATGTGAATGCAGAACCAAACGGGTTCGAGTGGAGCAAGATTGCCACGGCCAAGGTAAACCTTTTTATTTAGAGAGCAATAGAAGAAAGAATACCAACAACGATTGCTTTGAGTAGCAGGGGAATGCAAGTGGGATCGGTCGATTGCAAAATCTGTGGGTTAGCTCCGGAAACGGCCAATCACATCATGATACAATGCTGGATAGCAAAGGAAGTATGGTTACAACTTTGGACATGGATGAAAATACCTATTAGGGATCACAATGAAAACATGAAAATAAGGATCCAAGAGAAATCAGAATGGCCCAGAAAGAAAGTAAAAATAATTTATGCAATTCATCTCCTAGCCGCATGGTACCTATGGAAAAATAGGAACAAAAAAGTGTTCGACGATATACTCACAAATCCAGGCATGTTGGTGGAAAAAAAATAAAAGAAGAATCGTTTGACTGGATAAAGTTAAGATCAAGGCATACGGGAGTAACATGGAACGAATGGCAGAGGTTCTCATTTTGGAACAATGTAGTCTAGAGACTGATAATTATAGACTCGAATTTTTCTAGATGTAATGTAACCATGATTGTACTCTTGACATAAAGATTCGATATATAGCACCTTGCTATGTGTCGTATCTTTTGTTTTTTGTTGAATAAAGTTTTGTTGTTGCTGTTAAAAAAAATATAACTCAAATCATTTAAATATGCTCATTTTTAAACTCTAAAGTCAATTAATAACTTCCATAACTCAAAACAATCAATTATTTTATTTATTATTTTATATGTTCGGTAGTGTTGTGACACTAACCTAATATCAAAACAATATAGCATAGATGGAGGGAGAAAGAGATTGCTATTTCATTAATAGGTATGATCTTTACAATAAGATACAATGAAAATATATAGAAGAGTAATTCTTGGAAAACAAGTTAACCTATATTATGAGTTGATAACCATATAATAGATAATATTTATAACACTCTCCCTTAGTTATCAACTTTATACGCTTTGTGATGCTACCTCATTAAAAACCTTGTCAGGAAAACCCAGTGGGATAAAACCTCAGCTAAGGGAAAAAAAGTGCAGTGTGTATTTTCTTATTCTGATACTTCTGGATCAGGTATGTTTCCTCATTAAAAACATTACTAAGAAAACCCAATGGAACAAAACTTAGTCAAGGGAAAAACAGTGCAACTTGAATAAGTCTTCCCTTCATTTTAACATGTATCCTTTTAAGTGACGTGTGTCCATCTGCATTTCAAGTAATAATTAGACAATACCAAGGTCATTAAAAAATTATCACTCTAAAAACTCGACAGTTTCTCTCGATGACGCCTAGACATCATCACTGTAAACTTCGATTATAGTGAACTTTTAAAAGTAGACGACATCATCATTGTAAACTGCGATTATAGTGAACTTTTAAAACTAGAATCTTGATAAAACATGGCTAATTTAATCAAACTTATATCCTTCTTTATGAGAATATCTCGAGTTGTACAACACTCAACCCAACTATTTTAGTCCATACGTATTTTGTCAACTTCATATAGTAAGTTCTTGTGGTTTTTCTATCAATGCTTCTAGCATTATCAATCCATGAGGGAATTTTTCCATCTTATCCGAATATGCATGTGCATTCACTCTTCATGAGTTTTACTACATGAATTTGCTTATTTAACACACAAAATATCTATACCATATGCAACAATGTCATATGCGCTTACTTTTATCTCCAAATCCATATTGTACCATGCGTGTACACTGTTTAATGTAACATCACGATCACCGAGTACAAGTTTTTTATGTATGTGTATTGGTGCACAAGAATTACATCATAAAGATGTTTAACCTTTTAAGCACTAATTACTATAAGAAACTCAATAAAAGTTCCATTTAATAATATATATAACAAAAATAATGTCTTCAGATTTGAATCTGTATACAATAAGCATGGTGTTCTCGAGAACTCACTTGACATGTTTTCTACCATTTAAATCATTCGAGGACTTTGATGTAAACTTTCAATATCAAATTAATCACATCATTTATTAGACGCATATCAATTTTCTCTTTGTATTACAAGAATAATAAGATATTGGAAAGTCATTGTATCCACCACTAGAGAATGAGTCTCCTCATTAATTAATTATGGGTCTTTGCAAAAATATTGTGCCGCCATTTTTTCCTAAAATACATCATGTTATTTTCAATTGATAACTTGCATAAAAGACCCATTTGTATCCAACACATCTTAAAATTTCAATTGTATGGACTACTAATCCAAAAACTTTTCATTTCAACAGAGAATTCAACTCTGCCTTATTTGCGTCTGTGAATGCAAATGTCTATCGCTTCTGTCAATCACGTATCATAGCAGAGAAATGTTCAAGACATGGTTTAGAATTGTAGATATTTAGATAAGGTTCATACTTTGTTAAGAAGTCCATCCTTGATTAAGTGTCCATCCTTAGATATAAGTCCATCCTCACGAAAGTCCATCCTCATGAAATGGATGTGCATGTTGGAGAGGATGGACTCACTCTATAAATAGGAGGAGTGTGTTGAAAATTTTGAACTTTTGCTACTTTAAGAGAGAACTTGTAGCAAGATTGATTCAAGGTGCTTGTAACTTTTAGATTATCAATAGAATCAACATTATAATTACATTCTTGTGTCTGATCTACTCTCGTACACAGATTCCGCACGTGATACGAGATATTCACAGTCATCGGTGTTACGAATTTGATCCAGAAACGAATCCACAAGTGGTATTAGAGCAGGAGATCGATTACACAAATTAAAGATACAAGAATTCAAGTGATTTCATCAGATTCGGAGCTAAAAATCATCATATTTCTTCTTCTCCTCACTTTCTTCATCTTTTTGAACTTTAAACTCAGATCTACGAAGATTTCACAGACAAAAATGGCTGAAATTTGGATATGTTATGCGGATTTGTGTGTTTAACAATCCTACAAAGTTTCAAGATCAAATTCAGAGTATTTCTTCGTCAAATCTGCAAAAAAAAACTATAACTTTGAACGTTGTTTTGCGCGCTGTTGTGTTGAACGGATCAACATTCCTTAGTTGATTCGTGCGGATAGAGAATTACATTTGGAGCAGATCTAGTTTTTACGGATCGACGTTTCAAGATTAAGTGCTATTCAAGTTAACGAATCCACATACTTTGAATGGATCTACTCTGATTGCTTGGATAATCATGAATCAACGAATCTGCATTTTAGACCTCCATCCGTAAAATTGTTCCCTCGCAAAACTGCCCATCCACATAATCACGTTGATTCGCACAATTAGACAATTGTCCATCCGCAGATTCTTCATCCGCTGAAAATTGTCCATTCGCTGGTTCTTCATCCACTGAAATTTGTCATTCGTTGGTTCTAGTTCATCCGCTGGTTTTATTCGTCTGAAACTAGTCCATCCGCAGAATGAAAGACCATTCGCAGAAACAATACATCCGTTATAACAATACATCCGTTGAAACAATATATTCGCTGAAATACTGCATCCGCAGAATCAGAAACAATCCATTCGGTAAAATCTTTGTCCATTCGCTGTTAGTTTACATCCGCTGCTATTCTCCATTCGCTGAGTTAGATTTGTTTGGGTGTTTGTTCTTACACATACGCAGGAATCCAGAAATCTGTCCATCCGCGCAGAAATCTGTTCATCCGCTACCTTCATCCGCTCGAACTTGATTAACATTGTCCATTCGCTCGAATTTTTATCTTTCACATCTGTGTGGACTCAGAATCATCTGTGTTGATTCGCTTGAACTCAGATTCATACGAGTCAAAGATAGTCAATCAATATCCTTCACAAATCAAGTCTTAGCATCATTCACGCGAACCGAGCTTTCTTACATCCGCATAAAACTGATTGTTCAACTTTGTTTTGAATTTCAAATTTGATTCAAGTGTTTAATCGTTTATTTGATTGTTGAAGGTTATTCTCAAGAATTCAAGATCAAGGCAGAGGAATTTTACAATGAGTTTTACAATGCTTTCACTTCCGAATCATCCGAAATAACAACAACTGCGTTCGAAAGCTATTACCGAAATTTGAAACATGATAACTTTTACGGAACTAACACAAAACCACCGAAACTTAATAATATTGAAGATTATAACTGGTGGAAGGACATGTTTATAAACTGGGCGAAAGCTTAGCTCATGAGAGTTGGTTTTGTTTGGAATTTGGGTATAGAAGACCATTAAGTGATAAAAATGAAGAAATTCCGCTTCTAAGTTTAGATAAAGATGATAAAAAGACATTTTCTGATAAACAAAAAATGATCACTTTAATTCAACAATCAATTAGTGATAATATCTTTGCATTGCTTTAGCATGATATAAGTATACTTAGGAAAGTATAATTTGAAAACGATATATATTATTTTTCTGAAATTATATATATTTTTATTCCAAATATATATATATATATATATATATATATATATATATATATAGGGGAAGGTTCATTTGAGAAGAAATTTAATGTGAGAACAAAAAGAAGAAAGGGCATAATAGTAAAATAATATTTCATTTATAACTCATATCATTAATTTTTCTCTGTTTAATTAATTAGTCAACAAATCATTAATTATCCTACATATAATCTACAAAACCTACACATATCAAAATTTTCCTACATATACCCTACACATTATAGAATTTTATCCTACACAGTTAAAATTTATCCTACACAGCTCGAAATATATCATACACAACTCATAATTTATCCTACACAACTATTAATTTATTCTACACTCTAAATTATGTTTTTTTTTAATTTGGAAAAAGTTTATATTTTGAAAAGAAGTTACAAATTTAATTTAGTTAGTTATTAAAGGGGAAGAATACAAATTAATGATTTATGTCATCATCATCATCATACTCAGTAAATCCCACCAATAGCAAAGCAAAGCTGAGGTAGGGTCTGAGGAGGGTAAGATGTAGACAGCCTTACCTCTACCCACGTAGGATAGAGAGGCTGCTTCCAGTGAGACCCCCGACTCGATTGTAGTTTTGCATCAAGCCTTGGACATAAGGCGCATAACACTTAGCAATCGGGACAAAGACCGATTGGTGCATGTACCCCTTGTCTTTTGGCTATCAACGCCACTACATGATGCATGATTAACCGTCCGTCGCTTTTAACGTTATTTTCACGAAATTAGTAAAATAACGTTAAAATTAGTTCAATTTCACTTTTGCCCCCTAAGCGCCCACACATATATACATTAAATGTGCACACCGCAACCGGGGCGTAAATTAATGATTTATGTAAGTTTACCAATATACCCTTATATTAAAATTAAATGCAAATATTAAATGAAGTAAAATGAAGCATTCTTATTGGTTGAAACTTCTTCTTTTTTCTTCTTACAAAAAAATTCTTCTCATTTGAACCCTCCAATATATATATATATATATATATCTGTGCGTGTGTGTGTATAATTTGAAAACGATACTTGTCCATATATATGTGATACGTATATTATTTTTCAAAATAAATATAAGTAAATTGTTAAATAATATTTCCAATATTATTTTTATATAAGTATACTTAGGAAAGTATACTTGTATTTAAGATAAATACTTATGTATTTTGCTTTAATTGTCAAAAATCAATTCTTTTATGATTCTTAAAAATAATATATTTTAAGATTTGCTTGTAATATATATATTTTGTCATGCTTGTTAAATATATATATATATATATAGGGAGGAGTTCAAGCGAGAACCACCCTTATTGCGAGAACCGCGAGAACCAATGTGAACACAACCTAAAATAGCTAAAAAAAACCTAACCCCCCCCCCCCCCCAAGCTAAATGCTAAACACTAAAACCCCAAAAAACCTAAAAAAAACCTAACCCCCCCCCCCCAAAACCTAAACCCCCCTCCACCCCCCCCCCCCCAAAAAAAAAAAAAAAAAAACCTAAACCCCCCCCCACCCCCAAGCTAAAATGCTAAAAACTAAACCCCCAAAAAATCAAAAAAAAATCTAAATTTTTTTTAATATTTTTTATGCTCAAATCGCTACTTTTAGTGGCCATTTTTTTTGCTTGGAAAAGTAGCGATTTTTATATAAAAAATATTAAAAAAAAAATTGTGTGATTTTTAGCTATTTTTAGGCATTTTTTGTTGTGTTCACATTGGTTCTCGCGGTTCTCGCAATAAGAGGTGGTTCTCACATGATCTTCTCCCTATATATATATATATTTATTACTTGTCTGATTTTTGTATAATTCCCACTAATTGTAGTAGTTATATATATTTCTCTAAATATTTATATGTTTGTTCAAATATTGTCCAAATGTCTAAGTCCAAGAATTGTTAAGGAATATATATATATATAAATATATATTTTGGTATTTGTCCATACACCCTTTTATGGGTGATTTTGTATATATTATTTATAAATAATTCCTTGTGTATTTTTATGTGTATTTTGGTGTTTATAATCCTTGGGAGTATTTTATGTATTTTTCAGTTCCTAAATATACACTAATATATATATTACACATAATATACACATAGCACATAATTTTGTGACCACTAAATATATATAATTTTCTTAAAAATATACATATTTATACTTGCTTTAATTCTTGAAGAAAATTCTATTTTCTTAACTTGTATTTTGTATAAAAATTAGGGAAACCCCTTGTTAAATATTCTTGAACAATTTTTGCAGAAAAAGTTTCACAAAACTTCATATTTTCTAAGTGTCAAAATTTTATAAAAATTTTGACATAGTTTTCCCTAAAAATGAAGGTTTTCCCATGTTTTAAAATATGTGTTTATTTTCTTTTATTCATCAAAATTCAAGATTCAACAATTTAGCAAGTAAAGATCACTAGAAATCATTATACTTTTTCATGTGATGAACTTGAAATTTCATAAAAATGTGTAGTAATTTAGATCCATGCACTAAACACATAGATATACTTAAATCAAAGCTTCTTTGTTTATTTTTGTAAACTTTAATGAAACTTTATTTTGTAAAATTGATCATCCATGAGTTTACTGGTTTCAAGATCATGAGAAATCCATTTTAAAACCATTTTCAAACTCACTTTAAAGATCTTCAAGTTCATCATCATGTTTCTTCATGGATCTTTCAAGATCTATGCTTAAACTTGTTAGATCTAAGCTTCTAACAAGCTTACATATGATGGATCTAACAAAAAACACAAGATCAACCACAAAAACTTCATAACATACATCAAACAACACTAAAAACACTTGTTTTTCTTTAGATTATGTTAGTTCTTCATGTGTTCATCTTTTAAACTTAAGATTTCTTGATGGTTTAACTTGTACATACTACTAATCATGAAGTAAAATAGAGATTATGATGCTTACCACTAGCTCTTGTGGCTAGGGAAGAGGCAAGAACAAGATGAAGAAGAAAATGATGAAGAAGTGGTGGTTAAAAGCTCCACAATGAGGTCCTTGAGCTTCCAATGCTTCACACCTTCTTTAATGATCTTCTAGCACTTTTGAGTATGCTTAGATTACCTTGAATGATTGAAGAAAATGGAGGTGTTTGTGGTGTGTGTGTTGGCCGAGAGCAAGAAAATAGGAGAAGAGAGAAATGAGTTTGAAAATGTGGGTGAAGTGATAAGGTTTATGATCTTGCATTTATACTTATAATCCTTCACCAAGTAATTAACCAAAGGATCACCCATAAGCATCTTTGACCAACCAAGACTTTAGTCAATATGGGGGGTGGTGTGGGGCCTTCATGGGGCTGGCCTCACATAAGGGGGGGGGGGGGGTAAAGTGTAAAGATTTGGAAGTTAAGGGTTAAGAAGGTAACTTGAAGGTTAAATGTTATGTTAAGTGTGTTTAAGTGTTCTTAAGGTTTTTAGTGTGTTTTATGATCATAACTAGTTTTTAAACACTAAAACTATGCTTCTGGTTTATTTTTGGTGTTTTGGGTAGTGACCGGTTAATTGTTCAATTGTTCGGTTGTCGGTTCGTTTAAGTGCTAAATTGTGTAATTTATAAGGTATGAAGTACCTTTTGCGCCATGGTTTCATTCCTGACATTTGACAAGTTATTCAGGATGTTTTATACTACTTTTTGCATGTTATTTTAGCTTATATTTGCTGAAATGTGCAGAATTTTGTGTTTGTGGTGCGTTTCGAACAGTTTTTAGTGCTTACTTAAGCTTCCGGAAAGTGTTAATGTAAACCCATGTTCTCCTACTTGGGTTTTAATGTATTTTTTATGTCGGACCTATATATAAGTTGTAAATTGTAACACCCTAACACGTTTTAACCAAAAGAGACGCAGCAGAAAATACCGACTCAAAAATTCTTTCTTTCTTATCTATATTATATACTTGGAGGTTCATTTCTAAAATGTCAAACACTTTCTTGAAAAGATTTACAACCTTCATTCTTAATTAACGCATCAAATGTAATATATAAATACAAGTCATGTGACTATTCTTCCCATACAATCCTTGCTCTTTGACTCGATCTTCAACCTCTTAGACTTCATAATGATGTTAAGTCCGTGCAACCTGCAATCACCACATACACGCGCATCATTAATAATTGGTGACGTCATTCATAATCTAAACATACATAATTAAATGACCATGCCACATTCTTTCTACTCTTGCTAATCCTTTCGATTATCATTCCAAGTACAATCTTGCATCCCAATCATTAAATCTTCATAAGGACAACAATAGTATACCTGCATTTCATTTCATTCTCAAAGCATTTGATTAGTAACGTTAATACTCAAAAGTATTGTAGCCATGCATACATGTATACAAGCGCTATTCTTTCGTGTACAATCAATCCCATTTCGTGCATACACACACATACGTATATTTATACGTACACACACATACACATACATACATACAAGCTCTTATATACCACTTATATTCCCATATAATTTTTACTAACATATCCTAGTCACAAACATCCATATAAATAAGTCTCACGTACAAACTTACGTGCATGTTCATTTCACTTCATGCTTACGTATGGATTCTGCCACTAACATGTAGGTAGATCTATACGCATACATATCTCCAAACTTATTTCTTTCCCACACATACTTTGAGTGAACGTTCCTGCTCATAAGTGAACATTCTTGCTGATGACTGAACGTTTCAACTGTTGAGCGAACATTCTTGCTGACGAGTGAATGTTCCAACTATTGAGTGAACATTCATGCTAACGGGTGAACGTTCCAACTGTTGAGTAAACATTCTTGCTGACGAATGAACGTTCCAACTGTTGAGTGAACATTCTTGCTGACGAATGAACATTCCAACTGTTGAGTGAACATTCTTGCTGAGTGATCGTTCCAACTGTTGAGTGAACATTCTTGTTGAGTGATCATTCCAACTGTTGAATGAACATTCTTGCTAACGAGTGAACGTTCCAACTGTTGAGTGAACATTCTTGCTAATGAGTGAACGTTCCAACTGTTGAGTGAACATTCTTGCTGACAAGTGAATGTTCAACTCTTGAGTGAACATGTCGTATATGACGGCAGCTTGCTGCTATTTCCCCTTCTCTACTTTGCCGTAAGCTACGGCTGACCTGCCGTAGCTTACGACGGGTTCTTTCACTCTAACCCTTCTTCCTTTTTAATTTTCACAAGACAACAGTTAGATATCCGAACTTCCTTCTTCCACATTTTTCACGCTTCTAAGACGTAACGTGACCATAATTCAAGCCCCCATATCCTTTTACTACTTAACCCCAAGATCAAACCATCTACCGCATCACGCTATGTTTCTTTCTACATTTTGACCCGTTCACTTCTACCGTGTAATTCCAAACATAGATAACCACCAACGACTTACCACCTTAACTTCATTTTTAAATAAGAAGTGAATCCGGAAATCACTTACCTTATGCGTCCGTGTTCGTATCCGCTTCCTTGCCTCATCTGCTTCCTTGCCTCATCTTGACCCATTAACCTTTCGTGCTTGATTCCATCTCGACATGATCCCTATACTCTCATGTCATCGCAATCACATTCTTGTTAGCATACATGATTGTACATTTTAACGATCATATCAAATGCATATCTCACATTTGACTTTCATTAGTCAATTCTAACAAGCATAAGGCATATTCCCATAATCATATCTTTTCAACTCATATAATTCATCTCGTCATCACATATAACACATATCGATATAACACGTACCATTTGACATTCTATAACATTACAAGTGTGACAAAAGCCTAACCTTGCTACTTATATACCGTTGACTTTCAGAAGTCAACGGTTTATCATATGAACTTTCTACTTAACCTCATATATTCGTGTTATCATATTAGCCTATACTAATGACATTATACACATTTCAAAGTCATGATGTAATATGCTTACAACCACATGATCACCAAATTATATACACATACACATTCACATACACATACACATACATTCACATGCTAATGCTTTCATTATCTCAAATTTGACAACCACATTCAAGGTTAGTCTATTTAACATAATCACAACATCATTATTTACTAGCAAGTTCATATGTTATATACTTAGTGCACATTCATTTCTAAATTACCAATAGGCAATTGGTCCAACACATGTTGTGCACCTCATCATTCAAGCATAGAGTACGAGTTCCAATGCATAATTCTACCCAATCATACCATCAACTACACCTTCTTATGAAATCCTTCTACAATACATCTTCTCATGTCTAATTATCATCAATCATGTCATTATCTAACTCTACACATGTTCATCCATTGTTTAGCATATAATTTCACATACTAGCTTATACTAAGCATTTCATCAAACACTTGGTGTGCGTACACCATTTAATGCACAATGTATAACTAATTTATGCACGATCTTCCAAGTTCATACATAATTCATCAAATCCCCTTACTAATCAACAAGTACCATTCACACATAGACATCAACATAACAAAATCTCTAGTTCATCCAACTCATTCATATTAAACCATAAACCATCAAAACCCCAAGTTCTTGAACATGGGTTCTTCCATTAAAACTCCTAATTGAGATGATTAAATCATAATTGACACTCAATTAGTGCATGCATACACAAATCCAACCATCTAATATCCCCAATTTACCCAATTGGGGTTGATTCATCAAAACCCACCAAGTACTCCAATCAAGAGGTTTAAGGGGTGAATTAGATACTTAATGATGCTTAGGAGGTGATGAACACCCCTAAATTCATAGATTATCCATGCAAAATTTCAGATTTCTCCTCTCCTTCTTCTTCCTTTGGTTCACACAAGAACACACACATACTATGTGTGTGTGTCAACATATACATCTGCCCCAAATGGGGTTTCCCTTTTCTTTTTATGTTTTAATTAAAACACTTTCCAACTTGCCCTCTTTTTTCCCTTGTAGTTTTGTTTGTTATTTGTTGGTCACAAAATTCCATTCCTTACTATTTAACTGGCATGTATAACTAAGTTAACTAACTTAGCTACGCCATATCACATTGTGTAAAATAAAACATGCTTGTAATTTAACATTCGGGTTTTGGGGCGTTACAAGTCTACCCCCCTTAAAAGAGGTTCCGTCCCCGAAACCTTGTTCATCTCCACTAAACCATAAATATTCTTTAGGTTTCGTATCGTTGCATAACGCTAATCCCTATTAAACATCTTTACTAACGGCCCATTTATTCAATAAATTCAAGATGCATACTATGGAAAGAATGCATTCATGGTTCAATCAAAGGTTTTGTCCCTACCTTCCAAGATTAGGCAAAATAAAATACTTTCATGCATTTAGTGATCATAACGAGTTTTCTTACATCTACTGTTACTCATAAATCATGCTTGATACTCCATTCTTACGTTAGTCACACCGGCCCTCATCACGAGCTTACCACAATATTTCATTATTAATATTCCCCTTTATTTCTTTCATAGCCACACGAGAAGTCGTAATGTGATCACACGTATATCATAACATTCAGCTAAGGCCTTGCTACATCAACATAACTTCTATTTCATACTTACTTTTTTTTGTACGTACCTCGAGAATTGAGCGCATCCTATGTTTGCTATAGTTATATGTACTATGTACACCTTTAGGTTATATTCTGTATCGCTTCATTCATGCCACACTTATGCTACCATTAGTTTGTACGTAAGGGGTTATTCAACCCATAACATTCTATCTAACTCCCACATCTTAAACCATTTACTAACCTTGTTGTTTTGGCGCAATACCACGACCCGCAAAACAGATTGGCCATCTTCATCTTGAGTCCATACCATCCCTGGAGTGATCTCATTCATCTGTGTGATGAGCTTTCGCTCGTGCACGTCCCTTCCCAACTCTACTAGCTTTATCATACCAAGAGTTCTACCACCCCCATCTATAAAATTAATGATTTGCACATTTCATTCAAATTCCTTCAAGTATGGCGTTGATCAAATCATCTTGTTTACATACTAATCCGTTCTAGATTCTTTTAAAACATTAGTTCGTTTGACCCATTCATAACGGGTCAATACATGACCGTTCCTTAACATATCATTTTCATTCGTTTGACTCATTCATAACGAGCCAATACATGACCATTCCTTAACATATCATTTTCATTCGGTTATTCATTTTATTCGGTGTTAATTCACCTATATTCTTCCACAAATCATTAACTTACTTGGCATACTACATTATACATTTCATTGCTTACGTAGTATTCTCACAATTTGAAAATAATTATTTTCCAATTTCTGCAGTTGGACTTTTCTAGGTCAAACAGCCACTTATTATTTTTTGTTTACCAATTTTGGAGTATGTGTTGTACTTACCTCCAGATCAAACATGCTTACAAAAACATCATTTCATTGTTTTAGCGTTTCTTGGAAAAAAACCTTTCATTCTCGTCTATACTTGAGCCATTCGTCCGGGTCTTAACCGCCATTCATCCTAACTCTCTCATGAGTTAATTTCCAATATGTGTATTTCGTAGCTTTATTCAATAATTCTTTCACACAATGCATATATATATTTATTACGACATCAACTTTCAACGGTTTTGTTCAATTAGCATATCGAACCTTTCATGTTATTTTACTATTACTTGCTTTCTAACTAACAATATCATCTTCTTTTGACTTTTCAGAAACTCAACCCGTACATATATTCTTATTCACGTTTTTATCATTTGGCTACAATCAAACCCAGGCGTGTTTATACTTGTTTAATCCGTACTCACCTACGGGTTTATTTTTCATCCATACTTTTCATTCCCTCCTTTCATTCTTACTTGTTTGATTTGTACTTACTTACGGATTCAAACATTTTCATTCTTTCCATTCATTCTTATAAAGTACTTTCATTCTCTTGAAAGTCTTACTATTTCTTTCACCTACACGTCCACCTACTACCCAATTCTAGAGGACATACCTGCGATGATTATCATGGTCTCATGAATGTCATATGCTTCTTGCGTACTGGCCAGACACACAATCCATATACTAGTTTCGTACCTTCATGTAATCATCACCTTATGTCCGAAGAAGTGGGTTTCAGTTCGTGCAACATCTTTAAAACCTTACCAATACAATATCATTGTCTTCCGTTTAATATTTACCCTCCCTAAGGAGATTTTTCCTTTTTCTTTTAACACTGGTACCCATATATATTAATATTGTGTACCTCGGGTCCATCTGTCTAATTACATGCTTTGGTATTCATCCTAGACCACATCCTCGGATCATCTTCCTCAAACACTTAAGCTTACCTTACATATACAATACAGTTAGCTTCTTTATATGAATACATAAGTACATGCTTACATTTAGTTCTACCTTTGGATCTTGATCGAGTCTTGGATTGTACAGTTTCCTTGTCACAAGAGCACACGGGTTTGAGTTCAAGTACTTACTTCCTCATACTTGATTCTCTCAAACCAGGGCTCTGATACCAACTTATAACACCCTATCACGTTTTAACCAAAAGAGACGCAGCGGAAAATACCGACTCAAAAATTCTTTCTTTCTTATCTATATTATATACTTGGAGGTTCATTTCTAAAATGTCAAACACTTTCTTGAAAAGATTTACAACCTCCATTCTTAATTAATGCATCAAATGTAATATATAAATACAAGTCATGTGACTGCTCTTCCCGTACAATCCTTGCTCTTTGACTCGATCTTCAACCTCTTAGACTTCATAATGATGTTAAGTCCGTGCAACCTGCAATCACCACATACACGCGAATCATTAATATTTGGTGACGTCATTCATAATCTAAACATACATAATTAAATGACCATGCCACATTCTTTCTACTCTTGCTAATCCTTTCGATTATCATTCCAAGTACAATCTTGCATCCTAATCATTAAATCTTCATAAGGACAACAATAGTATACATGCATTTCATTTCATTCTCAAAGCATTTGATTAGTAACGTTAATACTCAAAAGTATTGTAGCCATGCATACATGTATACAAGCGCTATTCTTTCGTGTACAATCAATCCCATTTCGTGCATACACACATACGTATATTTATACGGACACACACATACACATACATACATACAAGCTCTTACATACCACTTACATTCCCATATAATTTTTACTAACATATCCTAGTCACAAACATCCATATAAATAAGTCTCATACGTACATGTTCATTTCTCTTCATGCTTACCTATGGATTCTGCCACTAACATGTAGGCAGATCTATACGCATACATATCTCCAAACTAATTTCTTTCCCACACATACTTTGAGTGAACGTTCCTGCTCATAAGTGAACATTCTTGCTGATGAGTGAACGTTTCAACTGTTGAGTGATATGATGTCGTGGTCACAATCAAATTTAATCCAATTACTACTAAATAGTTAGTGGCAAGTGGGTATCGAACACAAGGAGTTTGTGGAATATGTGTTGTTTAAATGTTTATCTAAGTTAACTAAAATTAAACTAATTGCAATGAAAGTAAAATCAAGAGTTGGTTTATTGATTGAGTTTTAAAAACTAAGATTACTATTCTAATTTGCAAAAATGAAAGTTTGGTTTGTAAACAATTTAGAGACAAATGACCATCTTTAGTTTCCGGTTTGTTTTGACATTTATGCTATCATTCACTAGAAAGAACTACATAGACATAGTTCATGTGTGATTACTTGTTGTGATGAAAGGGAACTAAGTACTCAGATTCCTAAAACGTGAGGTTGTTACCCGATGACCAATTAACCCTTACCCAATCCTAATTCTACCCATGATATCTCGATTGCCAACGGCACCAAGAACGTATGGTTTCAAACTAGATTAACATAAGAATCAACAATTTACTAACAACCAATCACACACCATAACAAACAAAACATTAAGACAAAGTTTGTTATTCTAGAAATAAGGAAATCAAAGCATAAAGTCTTACAAACCTTCAACTAAAGATAGTCATAACAAGTTTAGCCACTCATGGCTCGAACAAACATCATAAACAAAGTCTTGATCTTCCAACAAGTTAAAAATATAAGAACAATGATTAAAGATTGTCTTCAAGCTCCAAGAACAACCAATTTTCATCTCTAGAGTGAATGATAACCGAAATACCCATGATTAGAACCTTAAAAACCTCATCAAATGGACCATAAATGCATAAGTTATGAAAACACCCCAATCGGCGCCGTAAGCTATGTTGAGTACCGTAGCTTACGGCGATCAGCGGTCAAAGGATAGTCAACATGGCGCTGTAACCTACGGTGCCAGCCGTAGGCTACGACACCTATTATTTCTTTACGGCATGTGGAGACTAGGCTACGGTGGACACATTGGCACATGTTGAGTGCCGTAACCTACGACGAGAGCCGTAGGCTACGGTGCTGACTGTAATTGCTTCTTTTGTTTTCTTTGTTGAATGTTGATTTCTCCAACTTGTTTCTTCCATCTTGCAACTTCCATCCAAGCTTCACAAAAGCCAATCCTTATGCACTTTAGCACCTACAAAACCCATTATCATGTAGATCACAAGTTCCAATAATTAACCGTAATAAGCATGGAATGTGTGTGTTATTAACCCTTTTAAGGGTTGTCCAATGGACCACCCGTCATTGAGCGAACATTCTTGCTGACGAGTGAACGTTCCAACTATTGAGTGAACATTCTTGCTGGCGAGTGAACGTTCCAACTGTTGAGTGAACATTCTTGCTGACGATTGAACGTTCCAACTGTTGAGTGAACATTCTTGCTGACGAGTGAACGTTCCAACTATTGAGTGAATATTCTTGCTAACGAGTGAACGTTCCAACTGTTGAGTGAACATTCTTGCTGAGTGATCGTTCCAACTGTTGAATGAACATTCTTGCTGACGAGGGAGCGTTCCAACTGTTGAGTGAACATTCTTGCTAATGAGTGAACGTTCCAACTGTTGAGTGAACATTCTTTCTGAGTGATCGTTCCAACTGTTTAGTGAACATTCTTGCTGATGAGTGAATGTTCAACTCTTGAGTGAACATGTCGTAGATTACGGCAGCTTGCTGCTGTTTCCCCTTGTCTGCTAGTCTTGGTCCCCTTTGGCGGCCCTGTTAGAACGATGCAACTTTCTTTGCTCATTGAGACGGGTATTTTTGAAGTATATAAATATTCAAAGAAAAAAATAGAGACAATGAGAGTGATATATCTTCAATGATTAATCTTTATTAAACAAAGAAGAAGGGGTGGATCCGAGAATAAACTCGAATCTAAACGTCACCCCTGGTCCAAACCAGGGGGTAAACTCACAAGAAAAACTTTATATGAAAAATAATACTTTACAAGACACACATAATTCCTTCGTAGGAATTATGTATTTATAGAGATTTTCATATGTCTATCTCAAATGTGATTGGTTGATATGAAATTGGTTTGTGTGCCCATCCATTATTTAAATGTGGCTTATCTTCATTTTCAGCAACTTGCCTTTCTTTTCTGATGAATCCTTCACTATTGAGATATTATGAAAGATTCTTTTTCTTATGAAAGAAAATATTCTTTTCATCAGAAATGCTTTCAAGATTTCTTTTCATCAGAAAATTCTTTTCTAGCTTTTTCCAAAAAGGAAAGATTCCTTTTACTTTCTAATGATTGCTTTTCCAAAAGGAAAATTCCTTTTTCTTTTTCTTATGAAAGCATTTTCATAGAAAGATATTATATGTTAATAAAATATATTATCTTATTAACACAATTCTTTGACTTTGTATCTAGTAAACTCCATAATGTCCCACTAACATTTTGAAGTCTTGTAACATTGTCGTGATCTTTAATCAAAGAATTTGAAGCTTGATTATTTTTTCTTTCTCGGTCTTCATATTTAGTGTTTCTGGGACGGTTCGTCGGTCGGTTTGTGTTGACAGAATTAATTCTAAGTAATTTAAACTATTTTTAACAACAAATACAATAAAGTTTCTTAACAGTCACCCCCTATTTGTTGTTAAAAATACAAACAATGCATTTATACTTATAAATAACAAATAAACTTGCTGAAGATGTATCTTTCTTTTTCTTCTTGTCACGTTATGATGTAGGCACCTTTTTAGTGATATTCGTTGACTGTATCTTCCTTGGCATGAAAGTTTATTTGGCAAACGTCCGACATTTTATGGATGATCATCTGATTATATTTCATTTGTCATTATAATTCTTCACCTCGATTTTAATTCCACCTAAATGTAATCATTATATCTTGTATCCGCACCATATAGGATATAAGTATCTTCTATCCAATATAGGATAAGTGTTTAGGCTATCGATTGATGATGCTTCAAAAAATAACGAATCATGCAAGGTTAAAAAAAATGCGCTTGACCGTCGAGTTTTTTTTTCGGATCAGATTATCTGATAAATCTGATGAAATTTCTGATACAATTTTTTTTAACAGAAAATCTGATGAAATCATCATGAATTCTGATGACATCATCATGAATTCTGATGACATCATCATAAATTCTGGTGACATCATATCTGATGACATCATATCTGATGACATCAACAGAAATGCTGATGACCTCATCAGAAACCCCTTTTTTTCACCAGAAATTCTAATAAATTCATCAGAATTCACTAGAAAATCTTAGTAAACAATTTCTTTTTAAGATGAGAGAGAATAAGTAGAAACCAGAGATATTACTTACACGTATTTTTCTGTTGAAAATCAAAGTACTTGTTCTTTTCTTCAAGGAATTTTTGTGAAAACTTTTTAAAGAAAAATAATAATCTGCATGTTTTCTAAAGTTTCACACATTTTTTATCTCATTTTTTTATAATTATCATTCCTTTTTGAAGATTAACTAACCAGAATTTGAAGTTATTTCATCAGATAATATACTAATAAACTTTATTTTATCAGAAACTTTCTTTTTAGATGTCAAAAATTTTCTTTCTGATAAACTAAAGTTCATTTATCGTTGTTTAACTCCTTTTTTTGTGTTTTATATCATTTTTCTACACCTCTTTTTATACTAGAAAAAAAATACTAATAGAGATAATAATAATACTACTAATAAAATCAATAATAAAAGCAATGAAAATAACAGAAAAAAATAACTCCACTTCATACTTTATTTTTTTTGTTGGATCTACAAAAAAAAAATTATTTTTACCTTTAACAGATCATGAATACACGTCTCTCTTACAGAAGCAAGGGATCTTGGAAATAATTTATCCAATCTGCTCTGATACCAATTCTTGGTCCCCTTTGGCGGCCCTGTTAGAACGATGCAACTTTCTTCGCTCGTTGAGACGGGTGTTTGTGAAGTATATAAATATTCAAAGAAAAAAATAGAGACAATGAGAGTGATATATCTTCAATGATTAATCTTTATTAAACAAAGAAGAAGGGTTCGATCCGAGAATAAACTCGAATCTAAATGTCACCCCCTGGGCCAAACCAGGTGGTAAACTCACAAGAAAAACTATATATGAAAAATAATACTTTACAAGACACACATAATTCCTTCGTAGGAATTATGTATTTATAGAGATTTTCATATGTCTATCTCAAATGTGATTGGTTGATAGGAAATTGGTTTGTGTGCTCATCCATTATTTAAATGTGGCTTATCTTCATTTTCACAAACTTGCCTTTCTTTTCTGATGAATCCTTCACTGTTGAGATATTAAATATCTTTCCTTATGAAAAGATTCTTTTCATCAGAAATGCTTTCTAGATTCCTTTTCATCAGAAAATTCTTTTCTAGCTTTTTGCAAAAAGGAAATATTCCTTTTACTTTCTGATGATTGCTTTTCCAAAAGGAAAATTCATTTTCTTTTTCTTATGAAAGCATTTTCATAGAAAGATATTATGTGTTAATAAGATATATTATTTTATTAACACAATTCTTTGACTTTGTATCTAGTAAACTCCATAATGTCCCACTAACATTTTGAAGTCTTGTAACCTTGTCGTGATCTTTAATCAAAGAATTTGAAGGTTGATTATTTTTTCTTTCTCGGTCTTCATATTTAGTGCTTCTGGGACGGTTCGTCGGTCGGTTCGTGTTGACGGAATTAATTCTATGTAATTTAAACTATTTTTAACAACAAATACAATAAAGTTTCCTAACAGCTTGGCCGTAAGCTACGGCTGACCTGCCGTAGCTTACGATGGGTTCTTTCACTCTAACCCCTTCTTCATTTTTAATTTTCACAAGACAACCGTTAGATATCCGAACTTCCTTCTTCCACATTTTTCACGCTTCCAAGACGTAACGTGACCATAATCCAAGCCCCCATATCCTTTTACTACTTAACCCCAAGATCAAACCATCTACCGCATCACGTTATGTTTCTTTCTACATTTTGACCCGTTCACTTCTACCGTGTAATTCCAAACATAGATAACCACCAACGACTTACCACCTTAACTTCATTTATAAATAAGAAGTGAATCCGGAAATCACTTACCTTATGCGTCCGTGTTCGTATCCGCTTCCTTGCCTCATTTTGGCCCATTAGCCTTTCGTGCTTGATTCCATCTCGACATGATCCCTATACTCTCATGTCATCGCAATCACATTCTTGTTAGCATACATGATTGTACATATTAACGATCATATCAAATGCATATCTCATATTTGACTTTCATTAGTCAATTCTAACAAGCATAAGGCATATTCCCACAATCATATCTTTTCAACTCATATAATTCATCTCGTCATCACATATAACACATATCGATATAACACGTACCATTTGACATTCTATAACATTACAAGTGTGACAAAAGCCTAACCTTGCTAGTTATGCACGGTTGACTTTTAGAAGTCAACGGTTTATCATATGAACTTTCTACTTAACCTCATATATTCGTGTTATCATATTATCCTATACTAATGACATTATATACATTTCAAACTCATGATGTAATATGCTTACAACCACATGATCACCAAATTATATACACATACACATTCACATACACATACTTTCACATGCTAATGCTTTCATTATCTCATATTTGACAACCACATTCAAGGTTAGTCTATTTAACATAATCACAACATCATTATTTACTAGCAAGTTCATATGTTATATACTTAGTGCACATTCATTTCTAAATTACCAATAGGCAATTGGTCCAACACATGTTGTGTACCTCATCATTCAAGCATAGAGTACGAGTTCCAATGCATAATTCTACTCAATCATACCATTAACTACACCTTCTTACGAAATCCTTCTACGGTACATCTTCTCATGTCTAATTATCATCAATCATGTCATTATCAAACTCTACACATGTTCATCCATTGTTTAACATATAATTTCACATACTAGCTTATACTAAGCATTTCATCAAACACTTGGTGTGCGTACACCATTTAATGCACAATGTATAACTAATTTATGCACGATCTTCCAAGTTTATACATAATTCATCAAATCTCCTTACTAATCAACAAGTACCATTCACACATAGACATCAACATAACAAAATCTCTAGTTCATCCAACTCATTCATATTAAACCATAAACCATCAAAACCCCAAGTTCTTGAACATGGGTTCTTCCATTAAAACTACTAATTGAGATGATTAAATCATAATTGACACTCAATTAGTGCATGCATACACAAATCCAACCATCTAACATCCCTAATTTACCCAATTGGGGTTGATTCATCAAAACCCACCAAGTACTCCAATCAAGAAGGTTTAAGGGGTGAATTAGATACTTACTTGATGCTTAAGAGGTGATGAACACCCCTAAATTCATAGATTATCCATGCAAAATTTCAGATTTCTCCTCTCCTTCTTCCTTTGGTTCACACAAGAACACACACACATACTATGTGTGTGTGTGTCGACATATACATCTGCCCCAAATGGGGTTTCCCTTTTCTTTTTATGTTTTAATTAAAACACTTTCCAACTTGCCCTCTTTTTGCCCTTATAGTTTTGTTTGTTATTTGTTAGTCACAAAATTCCATGCCTTACTATTTAACTGGCATATATAACTAAGTTAACTAACTTAGTTACCCCATATCACATTGTGTAAAATAAAACATGCTTGTAATTTAACATTCGGGTTTTGGGGAGTTACATAAATCTATTGTTTAACTGAGTACTGAAGTTGTGCTGACGTAGTTTTCTAACCGGTAAGTTTTCAATTTGTTTCGACACTACGCTTAAATTGTTTCTCAATGGGATAAATTAAATATTTAATCATGCATGATTTATATGTATGACATGCAAGCGTATAATGTTGACGTTTAAAACAAATAAATGCAGACAATAAATATTTATTATAATAGTACAGAAATTGACGGTTTCGTGCCGATTGTCACAGGAGATGCCATATATTTTTTAGGTTTTTTTAAGAGTAAAATGCACGGATAGTCCCTGTGGTTTTGCAAAGTTTCAGCTATAGTCCCCAGATTTTGGAAATTACACTCATAGTCCTTGTGGTGTGACAGTTTGTTACGCTGATAGTCCCTGGAGTGGATGCAAGTTAGTTTTCTCTGTTAAGTCCATCTGAAATTACTTATTTACCCCTCTCTATAAAAAATAAAAAACCAATATGGATTGTTAAAAGTGTGGATCCACCTTATTCACCCCTCCCTTATAAACCAGCCACCATCACCATAGCCACCACCTCCACCTCCACATCCACCACCATACACCACCGACACCACCACTATTACCCCACCACAAAATTGCAATAATACAAGGTAAACAACAGCAAACAGCAAATACCAACAACACACGCCACAGCAACAAAGATAACCACAAAAAACACATCAAATGCCAAGAATGTAATACAGAGCCTAAAACAAACCAAATATACAAATTATATCAGAAAAATGTAGTTCAGATTAAGCAGTTTCTAGGAAGATGATGAGAGATGAACCAGTATAACCGAGGTGAATTTTAAGTAAGATGTTGGCCACAAGAAGACACCCAAAAGAATCCAACCATCCAACAAATAAAGGAAAACATCGTATTAACAGATTCCAGATGCTTAGCAACACTGCCACAAATAAAATGTAACACAACTGACATACATGTAATCCATACAGAACAAGAGCATACTTTTATTGTTTTTTCACTTTGGAAGCATAGTTAAGGACAACAATAACCCCTTACCCAATTAATCCCGATTTACCTCCACCACCATACACCACCGGCACCACCACCACCACTATTTGGGGTTAGGGTTCTGATGGGGGAGGCGACCGTGGAGTTGGTGTTTGTAGTGGAGGAGACGGTGGTTGGATGGTGAAGACGGTGGTGGTTGCAGGCGAGGAAGTGAAGACAGTGGTGGCGGTGGTGGTGGCAGCATCCGGCGGTGTTGGTGAAGATGGTGGTGGCGGCGGCGGCGGCGGCGGGGGCATATGGCGGTGGTAGGTGAGAGAGAGAGTTAGAGAGAGTAGAGACAGGTGGTTGTCTAAGTTGGGTGCGGTGGTGGCTGGTGGTCAGCAACGGCAGGTTGGTTGTGGTGATTGTTAAGAGATAGAGATAGAGAGAGAGGCAGAGTGTATTTGTTTATATATATGTGTGTGATTTTTTTATATTTTAATAAAAGCAAGGGGTAAATAAGTAATTTCAGATGGACTTAACAGAGAAAACTAACCCACATCCACTCTAGGGACTATCAGCGTAACAAACTGTCAAACCACAAGGACTATGAGTGTAATTTCCAAAATCTGGGGACTATAGCTAAAACTTTGCAAAACCACAGGGACTATCCGTGCATTTTACTCTTTTTTTAATTTGTAATGTTTAGTTTTTTTTAGTTTGTAATTTAAGATTTATTTAAATGAAATATATAATTTATAATTTTATTGTTTTATTGGTAATTTATAAAAAAAAAAACCATCACTAGTGATGAGCATTTCCACTAAAATCCATCACTAGTGATGGAATAATGCTCGATGACATGATTGAACTTCATTAGATGTTGACAGTGATGGAATTCAATCACTAGTAGAGCTCCCCTACCCTAAGGCCACGGGGTGTTGTATAGCGCCACCCCGCCACCTTAACATCTATAGCTCCTCGGGGCGCTATACACCATCCCCTCCAAGTTAATAGGGGGGCACTATGGGTTCTCCGCCATGGTGCTAACGAGGGTTAATGGTGTGTACAGGTGGGCCCACCTCTTTTCAACGAATATTTGTTTTTTAATTTTGTTTAATAGGGGACTTTAAACCATTGTATACAAGTTAAAGAGAGAGACTTTAAAACCCCCCATATGACGTGACATCTAGGTGAATCTGACGTGGCGTAATAAAGCTCCTAGGGGCTTTATACCACACTCTCCAGCCTAAGCGTTGATATCATATTTAATAATCAGACCTGTCATTCTAGTGTTGTGGGATGGTCATTTAGCTTTCGGCTATTGTCATAGGCGTTAGACGACCATATATTGTTTCAATCTACATTCAAACGGCAGTTTGACCATATATAGAGGTAATGTGAGATTAGATTGGGAGTGTGGCGATGGTAGCCCGGTTATTTTATTTTAAAAATGGATACAAGGGTTTTCAGTGAAATGAGGTCAGAAAGAGACATGCAGTCAAAAGTGGTGGTGGTTGTTCAAGGCCCCATGCGCATTATCATCAGATCCTTCACTGCAACTCATCTTTTCCTTTTCACTTATATCACTTCACAACATTAACCATAACAGCCTACATTTTTCTTGTAAACCAATCAAAGCAACTCTCGCTGCGTAACTTTTATGTGTCATAAATAATCTGTCTTCTTCCTCTTTATTATCTTCTTGCTGTCATTCCATATCCGAACCACTGTTATTCTAGTTATGCATAATACATATAGATACTGCCAAACTTATCTTCCTTTGCTTCCTCATCGTCATCTCGTAGGCTTTTCGTCCAAGGTAATGCATGCATGCATCACATCATACATAAATATAGTTTATTATACGTTTACATGAACTAAGGTATTAATGCTGTACGATAGCTTAATAAATGCTGATGCATTGTGGATATATTTATATGTTGTATGTTACTAAAACTAACAAACATTCATCATACAGTCAATGATTTTTTTTTTGTATTTTTATAAGGGTTATTGGATTTTATCATTTTCAACTATTGGAAATTGGTCGCTGCCAGTTTCAGCTATCACTTTCACTCTCATCACTCCTAACTTAACACTTTGTGTGTTGTGTTACTCCAGTTGAGTGGTTTTTGACTCCCCTTTTGTCTTAATAGATTCATCTGCATTGATTAGTAATTCACAAAGTGTTAGCCTAATATGACCAATAATACAACTCAAGCACTAAGAAATGTTTACCTGCAAAGTGACATAACACATAAAGTGTTAAGTTAAGAGTGGTGGGAGTCAAAGTGATAGTTCGAAGTGGCAGCGGACAATTCCCAATAGTTAGGAATGATAAAATCCAATAACCCTTTTTATAACAACCTAATTTTATCAGGGAGCTATACTTACTACGGCCTCAAAGACGACTCTTGCACATGACAACGTCAATCTAACCAATATAAATAGGGTGATGTTAAATAGACAACAACCTTATTATTGTTGTACACCAAATCCACTTATCATAGTATGACATGGTGAAAAATGTCATACAGGCCGTATGGATTTTTCAGTGTCACATCAATCATTTCTTAAACCTTCAAAACATCATACCACGCATTTACATGACCCATATGACCATTTTCTGCTATATCATTACGACCCTAATAACTATCACGTGGCTTGTTTCGAATACGTTTCGCTCAACATGTGGCACTTATGACCATACGGCTCGTATGTGATGTGAGTTGTGTATGAGTAGTGTGTCATTGGTGTTTGTATATAGTTGAATATAGCAATCTAGATTTTCTAGGATAAATACACACTAACATGCACTTTGTAAGATTTGACCTCTCAATCTTTTGGTTGTAGAACATATCACTTAACCATCCGAATATATCTTTGAGACACACATATATATATATATATTTATAGAGAGAGTGTGTGTGTGTGTGGAGATGAGAGAATGGCTTCCCGGTTTTACTGGGTTGAAACTTTCTGGATCAGAAAACAAAGCGTGGGGAAATTAATGCATAGATGATGCCATTGGAACTTTAGACAAACAGACAATAACGACAGACTCCATTTAAAAAAAAAAACATGAGAGAGAGATTTACTCATCTGTCCGGCCTCTTTGATTCCATAAAAACCATAATGTTCTCCCTTTTCAACCCCACTCTCTCTGTGTCTTTTTCAATCTTTTTGACCTAAACGCGTGCTGCATCAATATCAGCTCGTTTGGTTACAAAAAATGTAAACTTCCGGTTAATTAACCTGAGTTATGATATTGTAACACAATCGACATGAGAACCCAGCTATGATATTGTAAGATCAAAACTAGTCTTATTTAACCCGAGTGACAACTGCAAATGAAAAACAAAAAGGTTGTTACTTTTTGTGTATAACTGTTCCTTTATTAAAAGGCTGGAGATATTTGGACACCCATCGCGCCTATTTTCACACCTTTTGTGCCCTAGACGCCTCGTATAGGTCTATACGAGGCGTCTAATCACTGAATTCAAGGGGGTCTGAGAGAGTGTCAGGCACAAAGTTTAAGGATTCTAGACGCCTCGTACAGAGCTATACGAGGCGTCTAGACTTGGGAATTTTTTTTGGCTGAAATGAGGGGTGTTTTGATGGGTTTTGGTATGGTTTTTTAGATAGTTTTTGAAGATGTGTTTTTTTTTGAAAATTTTTTTGTTTTTAAAAAAAGTTATGTTTTTTTTTACACTATAAAAAAGTTTTTGATTTTTAAAAATGAACTATTTTAAAAATCGGCTCTTTAAATATATTATATCGATTAAATATTATAATGTTTTTTACATTTTACTTTTTTAAATATTATTCTTCCGATTAAAATTTTATCTCGTTCAAATATTGTTTCCGTATTATATTCAGGGGATATATTGTTTCCGTATTATATTCAAAACATATTTTGTTTCCGTATTATCTCAATTTAAGACAACAATCATTAAGTAACCGAATAATTGAAAACAAACATAAATATGACATAGATAAGATAACTTTGTACATCCATAACAAAAATATATAAGATAAGTTTGTACATCCATAATAAAAATAAAAACAACAACAGGTCTATGCATCCGAATTCGAATCCGAATCTGGCTGCTGCGGCTGCTGCTGCTGATGTGGTGCTCGAGGTGGTGGGAGCGGTATCGCGGGTAACCCCTCTCTCTCGCGTCTATCCTGCAGCTCCCGAACCACCCAACCTATCAAATCGCTGAGCCTGTCAAGCTCTGCTCGTACCTCCGGATGTAGCGGCGCAGGTCCTGGGGCATGACCTGGAATAGCGTGACGTGGAAACTAAGGCGCCCCGGCAGGTGGCGGTGGCTGTGGCATCGCTGCACCGTCTACATCCTGCGGAGGCTCCTCCACGGGCACTATATCAGCAGGAGGATAAACGGGCTCGAAATGCTCTGGTAGGGCCTCCTCTGTCCATATCCCCCCGTTGCGGTTTTTAAACCGCGGGCCAACTGGGAACCTCCTGATTACCCTCATCCCCCACAGCGACTGCATGCCCATCCGCGTCGGCATGACTGGCGGCGTCCGTAGATGTGGGTCCTCGTGCAGTACGAGGCCAAATGAACGGGCAATGACGGTCACGTATGCCCCGCCATACAAAAATCCGCGCTCCTGTCGGTGATGGGCGGAGGTGTAGTACTGGGCTAGACCGTGTGCTAGCGTGCACGGCCTCCTATACAACAAACAATAAAGGAAAAAAAGATCTGTGGTCGTACACCACTCACGGCTGTAGCCGCGCGCTGAAATCGAAGTAGCGAGCAAATGGTGCAGATACCTGCAGATAGTGTTAGCGAAATACAGAAACAGAGATTAATAAACAATGCACATAATCACAATAATTGCCGTAATAAACGTACGTACCTGTACAGTGGGTCCCTAACAAACGACACCCTCCCCTTCGACTTATCGTGCTCCCAAGTATTTGGCCCCGCAATCACCTGCCAAAACCCTAGAAGAATGGGTTTGTCAACCACCACTTGCCCCGCTGTGTAAATCTCAGTCTCGATCTCCCCCTGCATGTACAAACCAGAACGCACCGCAAAGTCTGCTAGCGTCATCGTACGCAAAACGCCAGCGAGCCTGAAAGAAATCTCAGGCGGAGGGGGAGCATCTGGGTACGGAAGCACCACTGGGACCCCAGGAGGGTGAAATGTGAATGACGAAAGGAACTCGACCAACAGCTCCCTGTAGGTCGGCGTGTGCGCCAAATCAAAAAGACGATGCCACGGCGAATCGAGAGGTATAAACCGACGCACTCTATCTGTCTCAGCAAGCTGGTCCATCGCATCCCAGTCGATCGATGCATGCGATCCAATGTACATCCTCCTGAGCTTCTGGCAATGGCGGGCGGCATCGGTGCCGTTAGGAAACTCTAGGTACGGACAACCCTGAAGCGTATCCAGAGCCGGCCGCCGCCTCCGTCGTGGACCCTCCTGAACCGGCTGAACCGGCAGTGGCTCACCAAGATCTATCTGAATGTCGTCGCCCTCCATAATCAATCTGCAGGTAAATAACGTATACGTATAAAAACAATAATAAATAAATAATAATAATTAATAAATAATAATAATTAATAAATAATAATAATAATAATTAATAAATAATAATAATTAATAAATAATAATAATAATAATACTAATAACAATAACAATAATAATAACAACATTAACAATAATAATTAATAAATAATAATAATAATAATTAATAAATAATAATAATACTAATAACAATAACAATAATAATAACAACATTAACAATAATAATTAATAAATATTAATAAATAATACTAATAATAATTAATAAATAATAATAATAATAATACTAATAATAATAATAATAATACTAATAACAATAACAATAATAAAAACAACATTAACAATAATAATTATAATAATAATAACAATAACAATAATAATAATACTAATAATAATTATTAATAAGAAAAAAAAAATACAGAGCCTCGTATAGCCCTCGTATAGGGCTATACTCGGCGTCCTGTTCTTCCCCATTCATCTTCAACCTCACACTCAAACCCCCAAACCCCACAAAAATCAAATTTCAGGGCAAACCTACGGTCTAAAGGCAAAAACGTTGCAAAAATACTAAACTACGGGGCGAAATACGTACCGGTGATGCTTCAAATCTTCGAAAATCCGGTTGAAATACGTATCCGAGGCGTATAAAGGTGTATTATCCGTATGTGTGTTTGTTTATTGTTTGGGGGCTATAACCAGCCTCGTCTAGACACCCCCAGCCTTATACGAGGCCTAGACGCCTCGTATAGCTCTATACGAGGCGTCTTGGTTTTTTATTATATGACCATTTTGCCCCTTGTATGCCCCCAGTATAGGCATTATTCAGGGGCAAAATGGTAATTAACCATTCCAAAAAGATATTTCTGGAATGGTTAATTACCATTTTGCCCCTGACTAAAGCCTATACTGAGGGCTTTACAGGGGCTAAATGGTAATTTAATAAACTTTTTTTAATAATTAAAAAACAAAAAATCTCAAAAAGTTGCCGCCTCACAAGACGACACGTATAGCTCTATACGCGGCGTCTGGGGTTTCAAAATTACCTTTAAGCCCCTGTTAATGGTCTATACTGGGGGCTTTACAGGGGCAAAATGGTAATTAACATAAAATATTTTCAAAATTCAAAATTTAAAAAAAGAATTGTTGCCGACACTGTAGACGACTCGTATAGCTCTATACGAGGCGTCCTAATTCAAAAAATTCAAATTTTGATTTTCAAATTTTCAAAATTCAAAATTTCAAAATCCCGCTCAAATAGACGTCTCGTATAGATCTATACGAGGCGTCTGTGGATTAGGAAATGACCTTTTAGCCCCTGAAATAAGCCTAGATTGGGGGCATAACAGGGGCAAAATGGTCTTTTGGTCATATCTATACGACGCGTATAGCTCTATACGCGTCGTATATTTTTAATTTTTTTTTAAAATGATATTAAACTGTTTTAATTATTGAAAAATGATACAAATTATAAAAAAAAATTATAGAAATTGTAGAAAATTATAGGAATTAATAAAAAAAATACATTCAAATTACAAAAATCATTCTTCCGTATCACTATCGATGTAATTAAGACTGGGGTTTGATCTTGGCGGAGGATTCATTATCGATGTATACCATTCTAGACGTGGCAAGTACATATCTTCCCATTGTTTCGTATGGGGTGTTCGGTTGGTCAACCATAGCCCGTGTGCTGGTGGCATTGGATAATCCCCTTCCAGCTTAACATGTATGAAGTGGTTATCGTTTACATGTGTAAGCGTTATGAACAATGGTTGTTGATTAGCCGGAGGACTTAGTATCGGGAAGAAAGTGGAACTCGCACCCATGGTTGTCGTTAACAGGTGCACCCCGATACCGTACGTTTGTGCAATAAGAAGTCCTGCATAGGGGAAGTCCATCCAGTGAATCCCCCCACAACCGGACACTGAATCCAAAATTAGGCCCTGACGATGTGTGTAAAAATAACCTTTATCCCATGCTTCAAATATTGGGAACCAGATCGATTTGTTCTTATCCATTTCTTGAACAAGGTGCCTTCGAATGAGCCCCCATGAACTCTGTTCCATACCTAAGCCCACAGCCACAGACCGAAACCCACAATGACCGTCCGGCATCACATCTCGTATGCACGAGACGTACGGATGGAACACTAGCGGAATGTCATCCTGAAACTGTTCGATGATTCCCACGTACTCGTCCCCAATGATTAACGGAAAACCGTGAGCATCTCGTGTCTCTTTCTTCTTAGAACTCTTTGAACGGCTTAGGCTCGCTTTGGGTTTTTGGGACCTTATAACCGACTGTTGAGAGGCTTGTGACGGAACGTACGAACTGTGACGAGGTTTGTCGTACTTACTTTGTCGGGAACCTTCAAAGCACGTGTTTGCATCACCGAATGAGCTTCTCCTCAATTCTTCATCTATACGAGAGGCCTCGTCCAACCTTTGTTGTACCTGCTTTGTTGTTGGTCGGCCACGAGTATTTTGTTGGACAACCGGTGGTTTCTTGGTAGATTTCTTTGGAGTCAACACCGCTTTAATCTTTGAAATCAGGCTTTTTTGCTGAGCTAGGGGGTGCGACTCTAATTGTTGTCTAACAATATTTAGCTCTTCGACCACGTCCACGTCATCGTCTATCAATTTACAACTTTGGAAGTTAAGTTTCCGCCAGAAGACGTCCACGTCTTCGAGTTGAATCGGACGCTCTGCACGGTTAAAAACAACATTGTTTAAGTCACATGATTAACGGAAATATATCACACAAGTGTTGTACGTTTAACAATTATTACCTTCAAGAATGTACTTTTCTATCCTACATGCACAGGGCAACCCACAGCTGTGCCACATTTGGCAACCACATGATGAATGAAAGCGCTCCAAGACATCTACCTTCCTAATTGCCTCGCACCTCAACAAGTCAAGGGCTGTATGTGATACTTTTCCAAGTAGGTGTTGAAACAACGGGTGTTTGTGGTGGGTCATTCTTTTTTCGATGCTATCTCGAAAAGTCTTCCTTATTTCACCGAACTGTGTCTCAACTATATCAACTATATCATGGACACAACCAACTACACGGTCCAGCGAGCTCCTATCTTCAACGTATCTCTTTAAGTTGGCGTGTTGGCTCTCAACTCTGTTTGTGGTACGATTACCAAAGTTGCGCCTCTTATCAGTCCACGCAAAGACGAACATCTCCTTATAGTCTTTTAGCCAGTTATCGTACACGTATTTGAAGACTCCTAAAACGTAAAAATAATTTAATAAAATTTGCATATGTGAGTCGTATGTTATTATAAAAACTTACTAGAACGTTTGCACTCCACAAGTCGTTGTCGCATGTTGCGCAAGTGGTACTCGTAGATGAGTATGGATGGAGACTCAATCAATGTCCCCCAGAATGACAAAAATTTCTTCCAGTCTTCGTCTGTGAAGGCACCCTTGCAGTGCTTCATAACATTCTGTTGTATGTGCCACCTGCAAAGAAGCCTGGAGGCGTTTGGAAATACTTTAGCACACGCGCCCATAAGGGCTCGGTCTCTATCGGTTAAAATCACACGTGGCTCCATGCATTCATCCAACATTGACTTGACCCTCTCAAGCACCCACACAAAGTTATCACCCCGTTCTTTACTAACAACGGCATGCGCGATAATAAACGATTTGTTGGTAGGCGTCATACCAACAATCTGGATAAAGGGCATATTGTATATGTTTGTCTTGTACGTCGCATCGATCAGCATGACGTGGGGGAATGCACGCCACATGTCTCTCGAGTACCGATGAAGAAAGAAGATCTCTGTTACGATCTATGTTCCGGGTTCCTCCCGTGTCTCGTAAATAAAGTCGTTGTTTATCAGCTTGTCTTCTAGTGACTGCATGGGAGTCAATCCTTGTCTTTGTTCGGCTCTAATCTTCGCCACAACGTTTTGAACGTCTTTCAGAACATGAAACCTGTCGGGGTCCTGCTTCCTTATCGTTTGAAATATTTTGCGCGACTCCATGTTTTGAGCTGTCAGCTGCTCGATCAGTTTCATTTCGCCTGGAGTAAACCTTTGCACAAACGCGTGGGCCGACAGGTCCTCACAAAGTTCGTGGTTATGTTCAATTTTTCCGTCTTTAATCTCCCAGGTTTCATACGGGTGGTTTCGCACAGCCAGCAGGTAAAACGGGCAACCGGTTTTTTTGCTTCCGGCTTTTCTAAGTGTTGCTGTAGTCTGGTGCTCACCAGCACGATCACATTCAAGCCATACCCTCCGGATTCTTCCACCGGTTTTCTTTGATCGACGGGTGACAATAACGAAACCATCCGCGTTTGCTATTTCTTGTATCCGATTCTTTAGTTCATCTAAAGAGTTGAAAACCTGTAACATCGACAATAATAATAAATAATTTTAGTAAATAAATAAATAATAATAATATTAATAATAATACTAATAATAATACTAATAATAATAATTAAATAATACAAAAATAGTAATTAATACCTGCTTTTTTAAGTACGGACTGTCCTGGATGGGAGGTGTCTCACCACCATATCTACCATATCCACCATAACCACCGTCTCCTCCGTATCCACTGTATCCACCATCTCCTCTGTATCCACCATCTCCTCTGTAACCACCGTCTCCTCCGTATCCACGGTCTCCTCCGTATCCACCGTCTCCTCCGTATCCACCGTCTCCTCCGTATCCACCGTCTCCTCCGTATTCACACCCGTATCTATAATCCGGATACCCTTGTTGCGTCAGATAACTTGGTTGACAAACATGGTATGAGTCATCTACAGGGGCTGTTTCATCAACAAGGGGATGATTGTTCAAATATAGAAACGGTTTGTTTTGTTCTCCTTGTATACTAGACACAACCTCCTCTTGCTCATTAGAATCGGGAACGCAAGACTCCTCCAAAATAAAGAACCGTATCATCATTAGTAAATAATAAACTAAAACAAAAACTAATTAAAACATTTAAGTACCTGTACCGTTACCGGATCGCTTTCGGGCACCCAGTTCTCGCTATAATACTGCCCGAAGACATAGTTACCGTCCCAGTATGATGACATTTAAGTACCTGTAATGAAAGAAGAAGAAGAAGCAGAACGATGAATAAGAAGCAGAAAGATGAAGCACATTTATGTTGAGGATGCTCGGGTGTGGACAAAGCATAACTGTATGTTGCACTTTTTCATAAGTCTTAGACGCCTCGTATAGTTCTATACCCCTCGTATACCTTTTAGTCACTTGTCAAATGTACAGTAAAGCAGTCACTCAAGACGCCTCGTATAGGGCTATACGAGGCGTCTGAGTACCTCGTATCCATCCCTCGTACAGACCTATACTCCCCGTCTGATGTGACTGATTTGACATTGTGCTTTGGTGCAGAGATGGTCGGAAAAGTAACCCTATACGCCTCGTATAGGTCTATACGAGGCGTCCTAATGGGTGTCAAAATAGGCATAAAGGTGTGTAAATATGTAGACCCTATTAAAATTATTGAGTAGGATCGATTATTTAACTTTTTCTTGGAGAGGGGGTTGAAAGTATATACATAATACAAGAGGGTTTCAAATTTCCATTAAAAATAGAGGAGTCTTTTTGTTGGGGAAACTTCTGCGCTCTTGAAGCATCATTTTCACCCTTCACCCAACACAAGACACCATGATTACCACAGGAGACAAGAGGCTTAGGTCCAGAGTTAAAAAATATAACCCTTTCATCACTTGGTTTTCATCAAGCAAGAAAAGTTGATAAGTTAAATAATTTGTTTTTCCTTTCATCATTTGGTTCCAGTCTATTTTCTTTTAACCTCTTGCATGTTAAAATTATATTGTTGTTTTTACTTTCATAATGCAAAGTTATGAACATAAATTATGACAAACTAATACTTTTAAATTTTGTAATTTACATTGTTCTTGCATGTGTATTAGTTGTTTAGAATTATCCAAAAAGAGTAATTTTTTTAATAATAAATATTACTTTACTCTAATTTACACCAATAATTATAAATTACCATTTATTCAGGTTTGAACATGAACCTTATTTCTAAAAAAATAACCATATATCTTGTCCGAATGGGCCGGTTGGGAAATTTTATGCAACGGATTATTTAAAAAAATATTTATTTGCCAAGGAGACAGTAATAGCTAATTAAAGATAATTATGGCGTCCAATTTTGACCTAAATGAGAGTTTGTCCTTCTACTAACTGTAAAGTTGGACAGTTTTTAGAGTTTTATCTAAGAAATTACAGTACAGACTAAATGATAAGTTTAACAAACAATCAAACTAATTAATGACTTCATAAGTTTGGAAATAATATTTGATGTTCAATAAACTCTTTACAAAAGTTTATCCATTCATAAATTATCACATGTAAAAAAGAGAAAGAGAGTAATTCAGTCTCTTTAGGGACTTTTTATCAAAAATCATACCTTAATTTTGGAGCTCTCGACAAAATTTGCGCAACAAAGGATTTAACCAACCAAATGATGTCAGTGTCCACGAAATTTACGCTTTTTAACACTTCCATAAAATAATTAAACGTCCAATAACGAAATCAACTATATATGATTTCACGTGTTCACAATTCACGTTGAACTCGCAGTGAAAATTATGTTCCCAAGGACATTCCAGTGGTTTTGACTCCAAACGGGAATGTTTTTTGTTTTTCGGATGAAGTGGTTTCTTTTGATAGGGTTTACTTTTGTAAAGAGAAATGTATAACTGTCTAAATGGTCGTGTACTAGTAAATATGTATTAAAATCGTATGTTAGATTAAGTTTTCGGTTAAAATATATAGTCATTCATGTAACTTTTCCCTGATTTTTTAAACCTCTAGTGTCATAACATAATTATATGAGTGTGAGTTAGGAAAATTGGGATCATAAATACAAGTATGTTTTGAACGTGGGATCATTGGTCTTAATACATAATTGATAATTCTCATTCATAGTCATATAATGTGGTAAAACTCTCACTTGGCAATGAGTGAAGTGAATTAAACTTCAAATATAAGCTTTTGATTTATTTACCTTCACACTAGCTAATATGGACATAACGTTTTGTCTTTCTATAGAAGAATGAGTACTATTTGAGTTATGAGTGTAGCTCACCACCAAATGAGTTGATGATTATCTCTGATAACACTTGTCACTTTTTAATTTGTATGGTTCATAATTATCTTTTTCTTCTTTCTTTTCCTTTATAGCCTTTCATTCTTCTGCTAACTCATGCTTGCATCTCAACCCACATCAATATTACTCTCTCTCTCTCTCTCTCTCTCTCTCACACACACACACTTGTCTCTAAATGCTTATGATTATTCAAGGTTCATAATTTAAAACTAAAACAAAGCTGGTGATGAATTTGATGCAGAATTAAAGAAGTACAATACAGTACCTGTTTTTGTTTTTCGTTTTATTATCATGGACACCATGGATCAGTCATCATGTGTTCCTCCTGGATTTCGATTTCATCCAACGGATGAAGAACTTGTTGGCTACTATCTAAGGAAGAAAGTTGCATCTCAGAAGATCGATCTTGATGTCATTAGAGACATCGATCTGTACCGGATCGAACCATGGGATCTGATAGGTAAAATCTATGCCTACTAGGGTTGCTTTATGTGTTACTACAAGATCCAAGAATAGTAGATCAAATGATGTGCTTGGATTTTCTTTCTTTCTAATTAGGGTTTAGGTTTTAGGTTTTCATTTGTACATAAATTTTTCAACAATATATATCTTAAACAGCCATCTACCAATATATTATATCGTCGCTATAGCACGAAGTTTGCAAACTTAAACCGAAAAATAAGGGTTTTTATGCCGAGTTTTCATCCGTAACAGCCTCTCTATATCCTCATGGAATTTGACGTAAGGTTTACTCTCGTCTCCCTAAACCCTACTTTAGGGGTGGGATATCACACCATACGTTTGTATGTTCGTTTGTTTTTTTGTATAGCAAGAAATATTTTCAGTATACCTATTTATGAAACATTAAATGGTCACTCATGTTCCATTGATTTATTTTTTATTTTTATTTTTATTCAGAGAGATGTCGTATTGGATATGAGGAGCAAACTGAATGGTACTTCTTCAGTCACAAGGATAAGAAGTATCCTACTGGAACAAGAACAAATAGAGCAACAATGGCAGGTTTTTGGAAGGCCACTGGAAGAGACAAGGCAGTGTATGAAAAGCTAAGGCTCATAGGAATGAGGAAGACTCTTGTGTTCTACAAAGGAAGGGCTCCAAATGGACAGAAAACGGACTGGATCATGCACGAATACCGGCTCGAATCCGAAGAAAATGGTCCTCCTCAGGCAAGTAATTTCATTCCTTCTTTAAAACGGTTCTTGATTACCACATATACATCCCTCTTCATCTTTTTCCATTTCTTTTTTGATGTTTATGTTTACACTTTTTCTTTGAAAATTATATCTTCATCTTCAAAAAAAAAAAAAAGCCTTTTCTTCTAGGCCTTGGATCAAAATATCCAGGTACCTCTAAGTTTAGTCCTGCACCCTCTTATATAGAATTCTTGGTTGACACGAAATGTTTTTTTCATATATATTAATACAGGCAAGTGGTATGGATATTTAACGGAAAAAACAAAAACTTATGTCAGTATCACATTAAATGCTTATGAAACATTAAATGGTCACGTATGTAGTAGTAGTAGTAAATATGTCACTACTACTAAAGAAAGAAGCATCAGCAGCATTAGCCATTGGAGAAGTTTCACAACGAAGACGGGGTCGAAAACGTATATACCCAAAAATTTATATAGAACCGAGGGTCGAAAACGTATATACCTAAAAAATTTTATACGAAAACTATATATATAACACTACTGAGCTAAAAGTTTGGGGGGTCGGGCGCCTCTCGGCTCCTCTTAAGCTGAGCCCCTGGCAGTAGCGGTAACGGTAACACGCTTCACCTATGGATCGGGATGTCAGTGATACTCCATTGTAGTGTGTATTCTTTTAACTCATCATATGATTACCGGAAATTAGTATTAACGGGTGAAAGTATAGCTATGGTTTTAAAATCGTGATTTTCATTTTACTTCTATTATTCTTTGTTTTTAAGATGCACGAAATTTTGTGTGTGTACGGAATAAAACATCTTTTTCATGTTTGTGTTTGTGTATGCCTTTTCTCTTTTCTTTTGGTGTAAATTGCTGGAGTGTGTGTTTGCCTGGTGAGGCAAAATTTTGACTTTCAAGATCATCACTAATTAATTAAATAAAAAAAATCATCAAAAAACAGATGATTTCAATTCAAAAGAGTACTTGCTTTTTTGGTCTGAACTTTTGTCAAAAGAAGTCTTCCACTAGCTTCTACAAAAACTTCTTCTACAATTTGACTATCCTATCATACATGCTTAAATTTCAGTCAAAGAATGATGCTTCCTTTAGCTTTATAAATCATTATCATCCTTCAGTTTTGATAAAAGTATGATGCTTAAGTGTGAAATTTGAACTCGTTTTTGTTAATTTATTTAATATAATTTTAGCTAAAACGTTAAAGTGGGTACATATGTTTTTAGGCAGATTTATTCAGTTAAAAGGTGTCTGCAGTATAAAGGACATGTTTTGCACTTTCATGAAGAAATGTGGAATGATGAACTTTGCAAGTTCGTACATAATAAAATAAATTAATTAAATCTTGATGGCAATTCTTTTATTATGTACATATACTAACAAAACTGGTAAATTTTATTTATGCACACTCATAAGTATTGAATTTTTTTCACATTAATTATAAATGAAATAAGTTTATAATTTTGTAAGGCTTGAAGCAATTAGTATGTAAAATCCTCAAAATTTTTGTAGTTTTACTTGACAATTGTGATCAATCTATTGCAGGAAGAAGGATGGGTTGTGTGCCGCGCATTCATGAAGCGTTCAACGGGACAAACAAAACGCAATGAAGGGTGCGAGCCGAACTTCTACTATGATGAGTCTAGCCGTGTTAGCCCGACCATGGATCCACTTGAGTATATCACAAGTCAGTCTACATGCTCGATACTCTCACAAAGCTTCATGTGCAAGCAAGAATTGGAAGCAACCGAGAATTTAAACTTTGTGCATTGTGATCCATTCGTACAGCTTCCACAACTCGAGAGCCCATCTCTCTCATCAATAAAGAGGCCTAGCTCTATATCATTGGTGTCGTCATCAGACAATAACGATCAGGAAGATGATCTACCAAGAGGGGGAAGCATAAACAATGATAATAGTAACAATAATAAAGATATCACTAATAAGGTGACTGATTGGAGAGCTCTTGATAAGTTTGTAGCTTCACAATTAAGCCAAGAGGATGGATATGGAATCGGGGAGGGATTGTCTTCGAGCTTTGAAGGGAAAGTAAACTCAGATCATCTGTCTTATATGTTTATAAAGGGTGGTAGAGAAGAAGAAGATGGGGGAGGAGGAGTAGGGAATATTAATGGATTCTTAAGCTCCAACTCATGAACATTGTGATATTGGGATGTGTATATTTGATAAGTGATGAATATGGAGTATAAGGAGATGATCACGATAGTAGTTTGATATGTATAAGAGTTTGCATAATATTGAGACACATATATAATATATAAATGTATCTCTCCTTTATATAAGGTGGTGACAAATAGTATATATAAATGTATCTCTCCTTTATATAAGGTGGTGACAAATAGTATTAACAAGTCTCTCATTCCTAGAATACGAATGATTCTTAAAAACTAGGATACGAATGATTCTTACAAAATATATCACTTCTTTATTTTATTTTTAACAATAGTATTTTACTCTTAAATAGTGCCAGATATATCTATCTCTAACAATTTTGTTATTTTTTTTTTTTTTTAATTACAAAACAGGCATATCTCTATAGTGGAGGATTCAAATGAGAAGAATTTTTTTTGTAAGAAGAAAAAAGAAGAAGTTTCAACCAATAAGAATGCTTCATTTTACTTTATTTAATATTTGCATTTAATTTTAATATAAGGGTATATTGGTAAACTTACATAAATCATTAATTTGTATTCTTCCCATTCAATAACTAACTAAATTAAATTTGTAACTCCTTTTCAAAATATATATATATTTTCCAAATTAAAAAAAAAAACTTAATTTAAAGTGTAGAATAAATTACTAGTTGTGTAGGATAAATTACGAGTTGTGTAGGATATATTTCGAGGTGTGTAGGATAAATTTCGACTGTGTAGGATAAAATTCTATAATGTGTCGAGTATATGTATGAAAATTTTGATATGTGTATGTTTTGTAGATTATATGTAGGATAATTAATAATTAGTTGACTAATTAATTAAAGAGAGAAAAAGTAATGATATGAGTTATAAATGAAATAGTATTTTACTAATATACCCTTTCTTCTTTTTCTTCTCACATTAAATTTCTTCTCAAATGAACCTTCCCCTATCTCTATATAAGAGAATAAAGAAACTAATAAAAGGAAATGTAGTAATCAGTGGAGAATGAATGGGAGCCAGAAGGATAAATAAGAGATATATTAGGAGAGAATTGTGTAATCTTGTTTACTCCCCTTCAAGTTGGAGCGTGGAGATCCATAATGCCCAACTTGCTAAGTAGAGTGTGGAAGCGGTTAGTACCTAATGGTTTGGTGAAGAGATCGGCAAGCTGCATTGTAGTATCTATCTTCATGATTTGAATCTCGTTTAACTCGACATGTTCACGAACAAAGTAACAGTCCATTTCAACATGCTTGGTGCGTTCGTGAAACACGGGGTTGTTTACAATGTGTCGGGCTGCTTGATTATCACAGAATAATTGTGTCGGTTCCTCCTGAGGAATATCAAGTTCTTTTAAGAGCCATCTCATCCAGATTATTTCACTAACTGCGGTTGCCATAGCCCGGTATTCAGCTTCAGCGGAAGAACGGGAAACAACCGATTGTTTCTTGGATTTCCAGGATATAGGTGCACCTCCCAAAAGAAGTAAATAACCAGTACGAGACCTCCTTGTAAAAGGACAACCAAGCCAATCGAAGTCACGGTAAGTGATAAGGTTGATTCCACCTTGTTTTGGTAGGAAGATACCCTATCCAGGTGTGCCTTTGAGGTAACAGAGGACACGGTTGGCAGCCTCTAAATGACTTTCCCTTGGATCACCGACAAATTGGCTTAAAATGTTCACGACATATGCAACATCGGGTCTAGTAGCTTGGAGGTAAAAGAGCCTCCCAATTAATCGTCGGTATTGGTTCGCATCAACTCGTGGTTCTTGATCACATTTATCCAACTTCAAGTTTTGTTCCATTGGGAATTGACTTGGACGACAACTCGTCATTCCCGTGTCTTGTAAAATGTCTAAAATATACTTGCGTTG